>JAVTVY010024422.1:0-90130 GCA_036873755.1 Hanleya hanleyi
ACGGACGTACGGACAGACAGCCGTACAAGACGACAACAATACCCCATGGCCAAAATTGGCCGAGGGGTAAAAACCTGATGTGGAGATAGTAATAGTAATCACCTATAAAAGGGGTTTGTGTATGTTACAATTTCAGATTTCTATAACTTCTTGCTGTAAGATTGGCATAACCACATGACTGATGAATGACCAAATATTAATAGGAAGTTATGGCATATACCTTCACGAGATCAGAAACTTGATATCCATGGTCTTCATAATCAAAACTGGAAAGACAAATCAACTTGAAAAATATTTAATAATGGAGATGACAGACACACAGCAAAACGTGCAAAATGATTAGCAGGATCAGATATTTTAAGTATACATAAGCCATGTGAGAAAATACAATACATATGTATATATATATAGTTGACCACAGAATGTGGAATTAAAATTGGTTCAAAGTACTGTGTAATAAAAAGTTATGCCTACACAGAATAATTATTTCACTGTAAGGCCAAGAATTTTTTTTTTTTTTTTTTTTTTTCCTTTGGTAGACCATTTTTCTACAAGAGTCTTGATTTAGGACAGTGATCAAAACTCAACCATAGGATGCTGTGTCCCCAACCTTGAAGATTTTTCCTCACACTATTTCAAAAGTTAGCAGCCTATTCTAACATTTAGCACCACATTACAAATTCAAGGGTGATAACTCTGGTCTTGGTTACAGAAGATAACTGCTGAGATCAGAAAGGGTGCAAGTGCTTGGGTTTGGATGGCGCATGTGCCACCAGAATGAAAACCCGAGGGGTTCAAGTCCTCCGACGTTGAAACAATTGATTTGACTTGGAACCGTAACTTTCATTACCTAGCATGCAGAGCAATCCCAAGTGAGATCCAGGTACCCACAATTACCGAATTTGTCCTAATCCGGCCAGGATTTCATTAGATATTGTATGAATACAAAATTTCAACTTGGCCCGCAGGTGGCAACACCTATAGGCAGCTCAGCATGAAAAAGAATCCCAAGCAAAATCTTGAGGCGAAGTACCCTCATACAAAATTTAAAAAGGAGTTATTGTCCGGAAACTAAGTCTGACGGATGTAAACTTTTAACTTTACCCCCAGGTAGCCTACCTATAGGCAGATTGGCGTGAAAAACAATCCCAAGCGAGATCTTGACGTCGAGGTACCCATATACCAAATTTGAGAAGAAACCATTCAGTTTTTCTAAAGATATTGTCTGGAAACAAAACTTTAACTTTGGCCCCCAAGTGGTGCCACCTAAAGGCGAATCGGTGCAAAAAACAACCCCAAGCGAGATCTTGAGGCTAGGTACCGATACACCAAATTTGAAAAGAATCCGTTCAGTTTTTCAAAAGTTATTGTCCGGAAACAAAATTTTAACTTTGCCCCCAGGTAGCGCCACCTATAGGCAGGTCGGCACGAAGAACAATCCCAAGTGAGATCTTTAGGCAAGGTACCCACACACCAAATTTGAAAGAATCCATTCAGTTTTTCTAAAGTTATTGTCCGAAAACCAAATTTTAACTTTGCCACTCGGTGGCGCCACCTACAGATGGATCGGTGCGAAAAACAATTCCAAGCGAGATCTTGAGGCGAGGTACACACACACCAAATTTGAAAAGAATCCGTTCAGTTTTTTGAAAGTTATTGTCCGGAAACAAAATTTTAACTTTGCCCCCAGGCGGCGCCACCTATAGGCGGATCAGTGCAAAAAACAATCCCAAGCTAGATCTTGAGGTGAGGTACCCACACACCAAACTTGAAAAGAATCCGTTCAGTTTTTCAAAAGTTATTGTCCGGAAACGAAATTTTCACTTTGCCCCCAGGTGGCGCCACCTATAGGCGGATCGGTGCGAAAAACAATCCCAAGCGAGATCTTGAGGCGGGGTACCCACAACCTAAATTTGAAAAGAATCCGTTCAGTTTTTCAGAAGTTATTGTCCGGAAACAAAGTCGGATGGACGCACGGACGGACGCACGGACAGACACACAGACGCACGGACGGACTCCAATACTATAGTCCCCCTTTAGCCCTTCGGGCGTCGGGGGACAAAAAAAAAAAAAAAAAGAATGATGATATCTTGACAAGACTTCACTATAATATTTAATGGTGAGCATTATGTTACCTAGCATATCCAGATGTGATTGATTTCAGCTCATCAAAAAAGTCCAACAGAATTTCGTTCAAAGGAAGAATAAACTTGAAAATAACCCTCTTATTATCTATGTATCGTTGGTCCTTCTGTACACCACGTCGGCTCTGGAAGAAACAGATATTAAACATTAAATGACATTTAGAAACTGAAACTGTATGTTTAGAAAAGTATTACAGGTATTAGCATGGTAGAAGGTGATCACCATCCGGAAATATCGGTTTCGCTCCCATACATGACTCTCTACATGGCCTGGCACTTTGGAATCATTTTGATGGTAAAAGTCCAGAGTTTGATGGCGAAATAGTATGGTGATTGCACATGATGTATGCGAATGGACGCAAAGCCATTTTTGTGTCCATGTTACACGCACCACTTGATTGGTTTGAGGCAGTCGATGCCGCTAAATATGCTGATGAAGAACAGGATTAAATATTCTAACATTTTGATCATGTTTTCATTCTATTTGACACTTAAATTAACGTGTTACATGGTGAATTATGCATATAGTTTGGTGTCCTCGTTATGCGCGCAACATGTCACCCTGCTCTTTAAATCAATGCTACATGAGATCAAAGTGGCGACCTAATATTCTCTTACATACACAGTAGTACTGGCCAGCCCAAATTCCCCAGTAGGCACAGCAGACACATGCAAACTCACAAAGAAGGGCTCCATTTCGCATCTCGATTTTTGGCCTACATATTTCAAGGCATTCAGTAGAGTTAAGTGCGGTCACGTTGACTTGCACAGCCATTTTACACACCAGTAATGTAAATTGTCTTCGCGAGATTAGGAACACCTGATCAGGTTTTGAGATTTTCTCGACAAATATAAATCAAGCGTGATAAAGAAGGAAACAGTTATTATTCTTTGGCAATATTTGTAATCCGATAATATATAGTGGTTGAGTAGTACCAGCATAGGGCAAACAACCAAGAACTGTTTCAGTGGTTGAATTTCAATACATTGAAAATAGAAACATGCAGTTGGCTGATTTTCAATACACTGATATCACATTTTCAATGCATTGAAATTCTAGGTTTATGATTGGTTGATTTCAATGTACTGATATTACATTTTCAATACATTAAAGGTCTGACTATCTTATTAAAATTATCAATTACACATATTATCCACTGACTTTGTTCATTTCCATAGTAATATTTAATAACAGAAAGAGTAGGTGATACAAATTCAGATACTAATATAAATGCCTGTATTGGACAAGCCTAAATGTGAGTGTCAGCTGCTGTCCATTGCAATTTGATGGCAGCTAGCTAGGCTTTCTTCTTTATATGTATTAAACTAATTGGATAAAAGTGTACTAGAATACAAATGAAAAGTCTCCCCACTCACCAAGCAGAGCGTTGTGATTGCCCCAACATAGTCATCAGGGGAGATAATTGTACCCAGCACTATCGGCTCCCTGTACTCTTTCACGATTGTTTGATCAGGAAGCTGGAAAAAGAGAACACAGGAGAGAAGCAATCAGATACTGGTTGAAATGTACCCCCTATTCTAAATGTACTGGTTAGCTCCCTTTATGGCCAATACGGGAAACCGGTTTCAAGGTAATGTCTGTGGGGAGTGTAACAAATATCCATGATCATGTTGGCTGCAAGATACGATAGCACTCCATTTCCAACTAACAGTCTGCAATTACAGTCTGTCCTGAGTGGTCCCGAACTCACGACCTTCATGACAATAGCCGAACCTCACTAACCATTCGGCCACCGAATCACTCTACAAGAGACTGTGTTTAAAGTCTATTCATATGCTTCGCACATGCGCTGGTTTTACCTAGAAGAACTATGATGTCATCTGGTTTGTGTTTGATAGTTCCTGCTCTTCTCCCCTGCATACCACTCTTCAGTGCCAGAGGGAGAATTGAATATGCGGTAAACCCAGCAAGCGAAATCTCACCCGTTTTAGTACTGAATAAGTAACAGACTGTTGTAGCAGTTTCTTACCCCATTTCCGTATGCTTTTATACCTGGAGCTGCCTGGCGGCCATATTAAAATCATAAGTAATAAACAGCCTCCAGTTACCAGTACTTTCAATTCAATTGATGGATCAGGTCTCCAGCCAATTATTAAATTCATGGATCAGTTCTCCTGTCAATGATTCAATTCATGGATCAGTTCTCCAGCCCAGTTATTCAATTCATAGATCAGTTCTCTGGCCAGTTATTCAATTCATGGATCCATTCTCCAGCCAGTTATTCACTTCAAGGATCAGTTCTCCGGACAGTTATTCAATTCATGGATCAGGTGTCCAGCCAGTTATTCAATTCATGGATCAGTTCTCCTGCCAGTTATTCAATTCATGGATCAGTTCTCTGGCCAGTTATTCAATTAATGGATCAGTTCTCCTGCCAGTTATCCAATTCATGGATCAGATCTCCAGCCAGTTATTCAATTCGTGGATCAGTTCTCCGACCATTTATTCAATTCATCGATCAGTCCTCGGGCTAGTTATTCGATCAGTTCTCCAGCCACTTATTCAATTCAAGGATCAGATCTCTGGCCAGTTATTCAATTCATGGATCAGTTCTCCGGCCAGTTAATTCAATTCATGGATCAGTTCTCTGGCCAGTTATTCAATTCATGGATCAGTTCTCAAGCCGGTTATTCAATTTGTGGCTCAATGCTCCAGAGAGGTTATTCAATTCATGGCCCAGTTCTTCAGCCAGTTATTCGATTCATGGATCAGTTCTCTGGCCAGTTATTCAATTCATGGATCAGTTCTCCAGCCAGTTATTCAATTCATGAATCAGTTCTCTAGCGAGTTATTCAATTCATGGATCAGTTCTCCAGTCAATTATTCAATTCATGGATCAGTTCTCCAGCCAGTTATTCAATTCATGGACCAGTTCTCCTGCCAATGATTCAATTTATGGATCAATCTACTGCCAATTATTCAATTCATGGATCAGTTCTCCAGCCACTTATTCAATTCACTGATCAATTCTCTGGCCAGTTATTCAATTCATGGATCAGTTCTCTGACCAGTTATTCAATTCATGGATCAGTTGTCTGGCTAGTTATTCAATTCATGGATGATTCTCCAGCCAGTTGTTCAAATTCATGGATCAGTTCTCTGGCCAGTTATTCAATTCATGGATCAGCTCTCCTGCCAGTTATTGAATTCATGGATGAGTTCTCCAGTCAGTTATTCAATTCATGGAACAGTTCTCCAGCCAGTTATTCAATTCATGGATCAGTTCTCCAGTCAGTTATTCAATTCATGGATCAGTTCTGCAGTGAAGTTATTTTTTTTTTGTGGCTCAGTTCTCCAGCAGTTAGTCAATTCATGGATCAGTTCTCCGGCCAGTTATTCAATTCATGGATCAGTTCTCCGGCCAGTTATTCAATTCATGAATCAGTTCTCCAGTCAGTTATTCAATTCATGAATCAGTTCTCCAGTCAGTTATTCAATTCATGGATCAGGTCTCCAGTCAGTTATTCAATTCATGGATCAGGTCTCCAGCCAGTTATTCAATCCATGGATCACTTCTCCAGCCAGTTATTCAATTCATTGATCAGTTCTCCTGCCAGTTATTCAATTCATGGGTTAGTTCTCCTACCAGTTATTCAATTCATGGATCAGTTCTCCAGCTAGTCATTCAATTCATGGATCAGTTCTTCAGCCAGTTATTCAATTCATGGATCAGTTCTCCTGCTAATCATTCAATTCATGGATCAGTTTTCCAACCAGTTATTGCATATGGAAGCAAAGCGGGATACACATTAGCTGGGACTGATATACCCTCTGCTGGGGGTCCCAGACCCAACATATTTGAATATCTCGGCCGGTGTATATACTACTGGTAGAAAAGACGCGGTATCATCCACAATGCCATTCCTCTCACCAAGCAGGCCGCAATGTAATCAGTGGAAAGCAATGAAGTTATCAAATTATCAAAGTTGTTCGAATTATAAATCAGATGTTTTGCATCGACTCCCAACTGTCAGTTGTGCTCTGACCCTTCTATTATTATAACATTCTGAACTGTTTGGGTGACAGAGCTGAGATACAATCCTAAGTGAGGTATGCTGGGTCCCCCAATGCTTCACAGAGAGGGGCGGGGAAGGGAGGTTATACCTGGTCTAGAGTTGAATAACAGTGTGTAACCTAGTGAGAACGAAAATAACTCACATGACAAGGATTCAACACAGTTATTTCATCACCACGGTATTTCTTGATATTTTTGACACCAAATATTTTCACTGGAAAAATAAAATAGAAAAATAAGACATTCAGAGACTTTATGCTCAGACAGTTTACAGTTACCTCTCAGCACTATAACAGAAGGAGGCAGACACAATGTAACAGTAATGGAAAAGTTATGATCTAAACTTTATGGGGTACATTTATTAGATAACTGCAATGGATGTACAGAAGGTTAACAGAGGTTGATATGGAGAATATAAGAAAACTTCCATAAATATAAAACTAAGTATTCATGGCAGATGATTTTTACATATTCGGTGATGAAATACATTTCACAAATCATACTGAATTTTTCAGCCATTAGGAATAAGCATTCATAAAAAAGAAATTTGAGCAATGTATAAGCATACAGATCTTGCCCCAAGTGAGTCAGAGGAATGTGGGAAAATTCAACAATGGTTCTACCTCGGGGTAGACTGGACGAAGTGTCTTACCTTCAGAGGGTAAATTAGGGAAGGTATCCTTCATACAGTACATAAGGGGAGGTAATTATGACATATGTGCCATGATTTCACCCCAAATGCATGATAGGGGAGACAACTATGATGGAGTGAGTGAGTGAGTGAATAGGGTTTAACGTCGCTTTCAACATTTTTTCAGCTATATCACGACGGGGAAGGGAAGGGAGGGGAGGGGGAGGGACAGGGGCACCTACTTGTAACAGAGCAGATCTAATGCTGCCATTTTATAGTGCTGTCCCACTGAAATATCATGCCGTAGGCAGACATGACACCCCACTCAGTCACATTATACTGACACCGAGCGAACCAGTCCTTGTTCTATCCTCTTAATGCTGAGCGTAAGCGAGGGAGCAACAAGTTCCATTTTTCAAGTCTTAGGTATGACCCGGCCTGGGATCGAACCCAACTATGATGGAAAGATGTGCTCTTACCTTTATAGGGTACATTAGGGGAGGTAACAATAACAGAAGTATTATACTCCTGCTCCAGTCTCTGTGTGAATACATCCATGTGGAGGAGCCCTAAAAATCCCAGCCTCCAGCCTTGGCCTAGAGCTGGACTGATCACAAAGAATATCATTACATAATTATCTGAATTAGCATTCAATATTTTGGACAGGATATGAAGCATCCGTTTGTCTGTCTCTTATGTGAATCAAAGTTCTTCAGCAGTATTCCGGTGCTTCTAGATATTTGTGTATTGTTACTTTACAAAACCCTTTAATCAGATTATGTTCAAGTGGTTGGCCCTGCAGGCATGCAGTGTTACATTAGAGCTGCCCAGGCACAGCAATGTACTTTAGTTCTCCAGCTTAGACCAGGCATTTTAACATGGTGTCTTATGTGGAAAATGATTAAAGATAATGATGCATAGTATTTATTTACATCTTTCCACCAAATACTTATTTTTGTCTCATCATTTTGCTCATTTTCCCCCATAAGAGACAAAGCTAAAATTCTCAGTTTTACCTGGGGAACCAAACAACACTATTAAAAGCCACAGGTCGCTAAAGCGAAACAAATTCTATCTGGACAATGGTGTATTGCAATACATTATGGATCATGTTCAGCATCTCCTAACCTACCTGCTGTCACCATGTACACTGACACTAGAGTCATTGAGGGTAAGCTTCTCTATGGCAGAACGTAGGCTGTTAAATTCAGACTGGTCCGAGGGGAATAAACCTGCGAATACCTGTGGAAAGATGCAGATAGCTATCAACAAATAAGAACTTCAATGAAAAATGAGCTATGGTGTATCCTCTAGTAATCCAATTGCATGAAGTGAAATTTCTTACCATAAAATCTCAGAGCGTGTTTCAAATCACTAGAAATCTGGTGTATTGTCTGTGAAGCAAATTCACGGGGTTGTTCACCCAACAAATTGGTGTTGAACATTTTACAAGGTACATGTAGTTTGTGTGTTAATATATTAGCATACATTCAAGTGGATAAATATTATAATGAACATACTGACTTATTTGGAGAGAAATATGCAGTTTTGTTGCTCCCAGGTTGCACAGGATGTGAACATGCACATTCTTCGGATGATAAAGCAACATGCACCTCCTTGGGGCAACACAACTGCTAATTCCCCTCAAAACTAGTCAATATTTTCATAACAATAGCACAAAACTTGATAAAATTGTACAAAAGGAGAAGTTGCTAACAAATTCACTCAGATTTTGGGTTTCTCCAAAGTTAGTAGGTGACCGAACGGGATTGGACCAATTGAATTGGACATGATTGAATGATAACAGTGTGATGAAAATATCAGACTCCGAGACTTCACAAGTTAATGCTAATAAATTTCATCGCCCTCTAAAATCATTGAATTACCAAAGGAATAACTGATTACATGCATGATTTTGAACCATTTCACAAATTCCTGCTCTGATAAATTTGATCATCCCCAGATTTTATGGCGGGGAAATTTCACTTCCTGGGATTGAACTAGAGGTTCCGCTTTGACCCTTGAGTTACCGCTCCGGCACGAAGCCTATGCGGGTTGTTTTTTTAAGCAAAAACATACGTCTCCCCCAACCTCCCACCTTGCCTTGAGTGGGCACATAATTTAAGGGAAAGTGCTATAAAGTAAATGTAGCAATAAGTATCCTAAACAAAGCTGCGCATCTAAGAATATTAATTACAAAGAGGCGATTTTCATTGTTCAAGTAATCCAGTGAGGAGTCGGGATTTATATAGCAAATGAGTGGATTGTCGACATCTACAGCGTCCAGCTAATGTGAAATACATGTAATTGTGAAGCATCAACTATTTCGAAACTGATCACATTATAGGAAAGATGCAAAACATACAAGAGCCACACCTATAGTATACATGCTGTACCGTATAGAAGTTTCATGCATCTGCCTTCAGTAGTTTCCAAGATATGGAGTGAACAAAAATTGGACAGACAGATAAGCACATTTTGCATGGACCCACGCAAGCCCTAGCTCACACCAAAACCTAATTAGATCATAAGGCCATTTCAATGAAGCTTCCATCCAAGTGCAATTTCATCCAGTAGTTCTCCACATATCTTGTAGACAAGAGTAGTCCTGTACATACATGTAACAAAGCTGGACATCAGAAACAGATGGATGCACGCAAACAAACCTTCCATCCAAGTTCGGGGAAATTCCGTCCAGTCCGACACCGAACATGGACGAATGCACACACAAACCAAAACCTAATCAGATGAGGGGGCTATCCCAATAAAGCTTCCATCCAAGTATGGTGAACTTCCGTCAAGTAGTTCTCCAGATATCTTGCAGACAAGGCCTGTATATACATGTACAAGTAGATGAACGGATGGACGGACACCGGACACGGATGAATCAATGCATGCACACATACACCAAAACCTGATCAAATGAGGGGGCTATCCCAATGAAGCTTCCATCCAAGTTTGGTGAAATTCCATCCAGTAGTTATCAAGATATCTTGCAGACAAAGCCTGTATATACATGTACAAGTACGGAAGGACGGACACGGATGAACGCATGCACACACACACCAAACCCTAATCAAATGAGGGGGCTATCCCAATGAAGCTTCCATCCAAGTTTGGTGAAATTCCATCCAGTAGTTCTCAAGATATCTTGCAGACAAGGCCTGTATATACATGTACAAGTAGATGGACGGACGGACGGACACCGGACACGGATGAATGCATGCACACACACCAAAACCTAATCAAATGAGGGGGCTATCCCACTGAAGCTTCCATCCAAGTTTGGTGAAATTCCGTCCAGTAGTTCTCAAGATATCTTGCAGACAAGGCCTGTATATACATGTACAGGTAGATGGACGGACGGACGGACACCGGACACGGATGAATGCACGCACACAAACCAAAACCTAATCAAATGAAGGGGCTATCCCAATGAAGCTTCCATCCAAGTGTGGTGAAATTTCATCCATTAGTTCTCAAGATATCTTGCAGACAAGGCCTGTATATACATGTACAAGTAGATGGACGGACGGACACACACCGGACACGGATGAATGCACACACACACACCAAAACCTAATCAAATGAGGGGGCTATCCCAATGAAGCTTTCATCCAAGTTTGGTGAAATTCCATCCAGTAGTTGTCAAGATATCTTGCAGACAAGGCAAGGGGACGGACAGACATCCATCCATCCATCCAACCAGACAGACAGACAGCACAAACACTAGATGTCTCCCCCCAACATAGTTGGGGGAGACATAATTATTAGGGGGATTAATGTACTCCATAATGTGTCTCTGGATATGATACTTTCTAACATACCATGGGTATGGCAGGTTTAAATCCTGGCAGAGGCTCTACAGGGGAGTTCTGGTGGTACAGTGTGTCCCCAATGCGGGCCTCGCTCGTGTGCTTCATGTTAGCAATGACATAACCCACTTGACCAGCATAGCTGTTTCCAAACAATGTAAGTGAAAATGATATATTGTTAGATAATATGTTAAATCATAAAATAAGCCTGGTACTTTTAAGCAAAAATGACCAACAATATCAACCCGAGAAGCTGCTTTGTTTTAACAATATTTTCCAATTAGGGCAACACAGGCAACAGAAGTTATGTTTATACTATGGTTCTGAAGCTTTCACAAATTCACATAAGGATTCAAATTCAAAGTTTCAGATGCGTTCAAGTGGATGGGTTTTAGGATTTGTCATCTTTTTTGTTGCAGTAAACCTGAATAAATTAAATTTCTAGCTTCACTGGCACCAGCACATCATTTTTCAGTACTGCATTAACTCTTTCTATTGCCCGATGCAGAACAAAATGTGTGGGTTTTTTCACACATTTCTCTCTATATTTTTTTTCCCAAAGTACTGTATTTGAACACTGCGTCAAAAAGTTGTTTGGCGTATTGTTTATGTGAATTGTTGAACTCTAGAGTACTGTTGGCTGCATGCAAATTTTATTAACCTACTACATCAGTTTGGCAGAAAAAATGGATGTAGTCTGTTTGTGTGAAAGAAAACAAAACATAGAAAGAAGCATTCCTTCCCCATTATTCTTTTCAGAAACTGCCTGTGGGTATAGAGATTAATTTTATTCAATCTAACATAGATGTGTACAAAACAAATGTGCTTTTAATTGCAGCTATGGTTACAATATATGATTCTAATATCAGTATATGTATGAATTGATCATTCAAAGGGCACATATTATCATGAATTGGTGAGAGAGGATAGTGAACTTACAGGCCATCTGTAGGGGTCGCCTCAGGGTACTTGAACCCCACTTCCATAACTTCATACGACTTCTTACTGTAATCAGCTGTGATCTTCTCACCTGCAGTGTTAATTTTTATCAATATTAGAACTATAATTTTTGTTCTCAAACTCTGCTTGACATCTCCAAGCTTTGTAAAGATGCTTTATTTGTGAAGATGCTTTATAAACAAAAACATCTGCATCAAATGCTGCTCAGAAATAAATAATGAGGTTTATCCATCAAAGATATTAACTTTTTATTTCAGTTTGCTAAAGTGGTGGGTAGAGTTATCTCCCCATTAATTGTTACTTTCTGCAAGGCTTGGGTGATCTCCCTTTGACCATGATCACAATATGTGGTGGTGAGAGTTATCTCCTCAATAATCGCAACCTTCTGCCAGGCATGGTGATCTCCCTTTGACCAAATGTGAATATACTCTTGATATGGGACAGACTGTTTGTACCTTTTCTCAATACGCCATCAAGTACAGCAATGTCTGCCACAGCACCCCTGTACTGATCATACCATGAGTCAAACAACAACGCTCTCAGGGCCTTACTTCGTTCTCCTGATGGTCTGAAATCGTACACAAATATGATAGTTTATATTACTCAAAATTATGCTAAATGAGTTCAGCGGTGAAGACTGGTAGAATATAGAATGATGAAACAAGCGTTCTGAGAACCCCAACATCTCACCTTGCGGGGTCATCCGCTGAAGGTGCAGCAGTATTGAAAGCACACATGTAGAGCAAACAATAAGGTCTGGAATAGGTGATGTGGTACAGACAATAATGTCTGGAATAGATTATCTGGGACAGACAATAACATCAGCCCCATGTGGGATTACTGGTATATAAGTTAATCCCATGTAGGATGGATAGGTCAGTGCCGTCGGCTTACTGGTGCATAGAGCAGTTCAGTGTGAGATTAATGCTGGATAGGTCAGTCCCATGTGAGATTACTGCTGGATAGGCCAGTCCTGTGTAGGATTACTGCAGGGTGGACCAGTCCCGTGTGTTATTACTGATGGATAGACCAGTCCCCTGTGGGATTACTGCTGGATAGTCCAGTCCCAAGTGGGGTTACTGCTGGATAGGCCAGTTCTGTGTGGGATTACAGCGGGATAGGTCAGTCCCATGTAGAATTATGGCTGGATAGGTCAGTGCCATGTGGGATTACTGCTGCATATTGCAGTCCAGTGTCATATTACTTCTGGATAGGTCAGTCCCATGTGAGATTACTGCTGCATAGGCCAGTCCTGTGTGGAATTAATGCTGGATAGGCCAGTCCCATGTGGGATTACTGCTGGATAGGCCAGTCCGGTCTGGGATTACTGCTGGATTGGTCAGTCCCGTGTGGCATTACTACTGGATAGGCCAGTGCCATTTGGGATTACTGCTGGATAGGTCAGTCCTGTGTGAGATTACTGCTGGATAGGCCAGTCCCAAATGGCATTACTGCTGGATAGACCAGTTCGGTCTGGGATTACTGCTGGATAGTTGAGTTCCGTATGGGATTACTGCTGGATAGGTCAGTCCCGTGTGGCATTACTGCTGGATAGGCCAATGCCATTTGGGAATACAGCTGGATAGGTCAGTCCCGTGTGGGATTACTGCGGGGGAGCTGTGACCTAGGAAACATGAAACATGTCCACCAAGTTTTATAATCATCCCACGAAAGGTTCAACAAACTTTCCATGTACAGATCTACATGTAAATTTTTGCCCAACAAAAACCTTATCAATGGAAAGGTACAAAGTCTAAAATGCAATAATTAGGACAAAAATTCATATTTAATGTCATATTTCTTAAATAGCACATGCACATCGTCGAATCATATTGAACTTGGGTAGCAAGTGTCAAACTCATCCAATGAAAGCTGACAGCTTCAGAAAACTTTCCATGTACAGGTGTACATCTATATACATGTACATTATTATTGGCAGATTACTTAGACAAAACCCTCAAAGTATGAACAAAAATTAATATTTCATCTCCTAAATAGCACAGGTACATCTTCTATTCATAAGAAACATGTGTACCAAGTTTCATAATCATTCAATGACAGCTGACAACTGTAGCAAACTGTGGTGTACAGATGTACATGTGCACTTTAGCTAAACGCAAAACTCCATCATTTGCCATAATTTGGAGAAATATTAATATTTCATCTCAAAAATAGCACAGGTACATCCTCCAATCATAAGAAACATGTGTACCAAGTTTCATAATCATCCAATGAGAGCTGACAACTGCAGCAAACTTACCATGTACATGTACATGTATACATATATAGGCCTACATGTACAATTCACCTAAATAGAAAACTCATTCATTTGCCATAATTTGGAGAAAAACTAATATTTCTTCTCAAAAATAGCACAGGTACATCCTCTAATCATAGAAACATGTGTACCAAGTTTCATAATCATCCAATGAGAGCTGGCAACTGCAGCAAACTCACCATGTACATGTACATGTATACATATAGAGGCCTACATGTACAATTTACCTAAACAGAAAACTCATTCATTTGCCATAATTTGGAGAAAAATTAATATTTCTTCTCAAAAATAACACAGGTACATCCTCTAATCATAAGAAACATGTGTACCAAGTTTCATAATCATCCAATGACAGCTGACAACTGCAACAAACTTTCTAAGTACAGATGTACATGTGCACTTCAGCTAAACGCAAAACTCTATCATATGGATTTTAACATTGGAGCACCCCAGGGGTAGTACCCCCAGGTGACATACCCACCCCCTATTTTTTAATTTTTTTTAAAAATATTTTTCTAATTTTTCTAGATTTTTTTTTGAATTTGTTAAACCAAAAACCTTATCATTTCCAGGCAGGGGGCACCGACGACGACATCCTCTTTCCCCCCTCACAATATCTCCGCTTTACTTCGTAAGGCGAGATAAAAATAGGGTACATTTGTACTAATAAATACTACACACCTAACAAGGTGACGAGAAATGATTATAATAGAATGTGTGTCAAATAAAAGGCATCATCGAGGTCAGTTGATACATAAGTCTTGGAGGTGTTCTGACCACAGTTGCCTCGCCAGGGGGATAGTTGATGGTCGATTTATATTTATTCTCATTAAATTATGAAAATTAATTAATATAAGAAATTATTTTCCAATTCAATTTTTCGTATATATTATTCCTGTATTATTTCTGTAAATATTAAATAAAGTCCTTTCCATTGATGTCAATCTGACAAAACCAAAGTAAACACAGTTCTAGTTTCCTACATAACCTGATCTCTATGCTATAGAAAAAGAATTAAATTAGGAACTGCTCAACGAAGTGGATTCAAAAGCTGCTTAAAAACAGACCAAATCCTACTCTTCCAAATGCCATCCATGTATTACCTCCTATGTGGATCAAAGGTCAAAATGTGTATGATTTGTACACCCAAACCTTTGCCTTGAGAAAAGAAATTCTTGGTGCCAAAAACAGCTTTGACAAATTTCCTTCATACCTCCACACATACTAAAAGTATTCTCTGCACTGGGAGAGCTGATATTCCACAGTGAGACAACTTGTTTTTCCAGCACTTTATATGAGGAGATATAATATCTTCTCATATAAAATCTTTCTGGTTCCAGCTTGCTCCAAAATAGGGATATTATGGCATAAAATTACTGTTCAATATCTCCACTTCCTTGGTGTTCTTCAGCTTTCATTGTTCTTCATATCCATTGTTGGCATCACATGTTTTTTAAGGAAAAAACTATTATATTTATTAACTTTAATAATTGATTGACAATATATGTGCATCTACCATCAAATATCCTACCAGCCAGACAATTGTGGTTCTAGCTCTTATTTGCACTATGCATTATCTTTAATGTATATAGCAATTCCTTAACATAATACATGGCTAAGCGGGTAGCGCCGATAATGTATTTGTTGGTAGATTATCAAAAAACCAGTTGATCAGAATCACGACTCCCTGTAACCAATGGTCTTCAACAAGTGTAAGGGTTTAAATCGAGTGAACATAACACTTCATGTGCGTCCATTAAACCATGCATTCTACTACGACTATAAAAAACAAAATAACTAGCTTACGCTGGTATCCTCTCCACAATGGCTGACAATACAGCATCAACACCAGTTCCAAATTTGGCTGAAATCTGCACAATAAAGGAAACACACAGATAATTACTCATTTGAAGACAACGTGTGTATATTACCTATTTCACTACTGCCAGAACTTTTTTGTCTGTAAAGAGGTACATTATACAAGTATATTTGAAGCATGACAGTACCATACTATAATTGTACTATAATATTGTAATACCATGCAGAATGCATAGTGAGAAACAATTGAACACGGAGGTGTCATGCATAACACAACAGCAACAGCAATGAACATCAGTAGCATACCTTGAGAACCTGATCAGGTACAATGCCGAACAACGTCTGTAACTGACCAATGACGACCTCTGGTTTAGCCATCTTCTGGTCAATCTTGTTTAACACTGGTATTATTTCCAAACCCTGCTCCAAGGCCAGGAAGAAGTTAGCAACAGTCTGTGCTTGGACACCCTGATGCGACAGAAAACAGACAACTTTAGCCTCATTCCGAAAGTGTTTTGCCTCCCATTGGATCAATCCCACTATTTAGATCATTGGTGAAAATAAAATTTAAAAACTTTTTCATAAAGGTATTAAGGAATCTGGAATCATTAAAGAAGAAGAAAAATCATTGGTTGATGTGCATTATTTGGCCCCAGACAATGATAATGAATGTACCCTTGGTGGATTTGATTATAACAGGAATTACACCAGAAACAGACCCAAATGGGAAATATATTGTTGAAAAAAAAAATCATTCAACAGTAACAGTAACTTTTCTAAACAATTTTGACTTATTCAAAAAAGACACTTACCTCTTCAGAATTTAACAAATTTGTAATTTGTTTTGCTGTGCAAAATTTTTGGTTACAAATTTCTATGTTTTTATGTATAAGAGGGAGATAACCTACACGGTGATCAGCAACAAACAGCTGAAGACCACAGAATCACTGTTGGTGTCTTAATTTAGGACATAGCGAAAACTAATCACCCTGGCAAGCCTTTCTTGATAAAGCACAGATAAAAAAATGTTGATTAAGTCTATGCCTTAATGACTGTTTAATGGAGTCAGCCCTGGGCTCATTGCATTTTTATATACTATTTTACCTCAAAGTGGACAGACCATGCTGTGCTGAGGCAAACATTTCCACAAACTTGAGTGGAATTTTAAAAGATGCTGAGTGAAACCTTGCTAGGAATAACAGTGATTGCGTCCCTCACCAGAGTATTCGAAATTTGCAGCTTTACTATTGACAAGAATATATCATGAAATAGGGCACAGATGACCAAAGAGTGGCATAACTGCATGAAATATGGATCGAGATGACTCATTTTTGATAGGCGTCTAGACTACAAAATAAACAAGTTTGCGGAAGTTGGTGGCTATACCAAAAATGGTTCTACAGATAGTGTGGTAATGGACAAGACTATATCATGAAATCAGTCCATAAAGTGGCATAGCTGCATGAAATACAGGGATAGAATTTGGCAAAATATTCCCAACAAAATGCTTTGCGAGAATCCTAAGAATCACACCTGCAATTACTGTCACTGTCAAATCTGCCACTTGTGAAGTGGATGCCATTTTGAAAGACCATGCAATAATTGACAGAACTTGCTATGTGATGATGATCTCCTCAATGAGTAGTGTAATGACCGAATACCTTTGCCTCATGGTAACCATAGAATCTAATGTAATTCTATCTAAAAATATTCCACATTCGTCTAATGCACTCGTCTATGTTTGAATATTGGTTATACAAGTCATTCAATTTTAAAGTGAAGCATGGACTTCATATTAGTAACTACAACTCCTAACAGTGCCATGGTAGCAAGGAGTGACACTGAGCGATCTTCAATAGTGCAATAGGTCATTCGAGCTTACAGCGGATCTTATTGGATGATGTGGCCCAGTCTCGCTTGAATTACCCTAGCATGCAGAACACACTGTTCCTTATCAGACAAGTCGCCATATTGGATTGTGTGACAACAGGATTGAATTGGGAGAAATTTATTTTACTGTGTGATAGTCAATCAATAAAAAAAAAATTATATAAGACAAAAAAAGTATGCAAATACAATTGGATACACACAAGCAGGATTTTGGATGAAAGATTTTCACAAGTCAACTCTCAGATTCCTGTCCGAAATCTACCCCTGAAAAAAATATGGGCTGAGGCAACTCATTTTCAATAGGCATCTAGATTACCAGTTGAAAAAGATGTTTGCGAAGTTTGGCAGCTGTACCGAACAGGGGTAAAATATTGATGTGTTTTTCACACAATTCGATGTGATTAAGATCAACAAAATGTATTCTCTTTTGATAACACAGATTGTAGCAAACATACCTGATTGGCATCGACCAACAGTATAACACCTTGACAAGCTGCCAGTGACCTGGACACTTCATAGTTGAAATCCACATGGCCCTGTAGGAAAAACAAAAACATTGAAGAAGAATTTCAGTAGTTTTTTCAGCTTCTAAATCAGAGTTAAAGTAAACTATATACATACTATTAACAAGATACTGGATAATAATATGATTTTTAAGTTTGAATAAAATCAGCTTTTTTTGTTGTTTATCATGTCTTTTGTGACAAGACTTAAGGCAAATCTGATAGGTACATCTTAATCAAGTTATGTGCAATTCAGTTCTTTTGATGATCGGAGGCAACCGCTCCCAGTAAGATATATTTTCCAACTACAGAAGAAGGTAACAGTATCCATGGTAACCAAATACATGTACCTACAGGTGTGTCTATGAGGTTGAGGAGGTATGTGATCCCACAGTGCTCGTAAAAAAGTGAGGCTGTTTGAGCCTTGACGGTGATCCCACGCTCACGCTCAACCTGCAGTCTGTCCAGGACCTGAGCATTCCCAATGTCCTTTGGAATGACCCCTGAGGGAGAGGTCAAGGTTATTAATATCAGGGTCATAATCATAGATGTAAGTATGAATGAAATATATATATAGTACCGATACATCTAACAGATCAATCAAATTATACCAAGAAATTGAGGGAACATCCTAACATAACAAAATTATCTAAAGTCTTTTTAATATTATAGTATGGCATGTATGGGAACTGCGGGAAACAAACAATTGAGGTGACAGTCAGACCAGCTCCCCCATTCTCCTCATATCAGCATCTGTACATCCTGCTGTCCAAGTAACAACCTCTGATAAATTTCTCCTTGAAAACCTGCCATGCATTTCAATATTAGCCAATCAAATTGTCCCTTTACAAAGAAGTGCTCAACACACACCAGACTAACACAGCTAACCAACATTCTGCTCTTCCACAAATTTTAGTGTATGTGTGTTTACCTCCTTATACTTCTAGAAGACACTGCATGGGTTTTCATCAACCTCATAAATAATTTATTTGTCAATAATAATGAGCCAAATGTGCTTGCATGCCAGGTTTTCCAGTTGAAATCTATCACAGGCTTTTACATAACTGCAGGAGGACAGATTCATATACATGGAGAATGTAGCCCCATACATGCCATACAGGGCTATAATAATTTTTTTTAGAGATTTCTTGAGAAATCAATTCTTGCTGAAATTCAAGATATATCACACGCATTTATATAATACCTGTCAGCTCGAGAAGACGATCAGCTAGTGTACTTTTGCCATGGTCAACATGTGCTATAATGCTGAAGTTACGGACTCGCTCCACAGGGAAATCTCCTAGATTGTGGACTATCTAAAGTAAATGAATATTAGTCAACCAAACATGAAAGTTTATGGCCACAAAAAAAAGAAATTATTTTTTTTTATCAAAGACCCTTGGAAAAATTGATCCCATAATGCAGCTTTTTGCTTTATTTTGTTATTTCTTATTCAGGAAGAGCCCCAATTTAGAACAGATATATACCTTAAATCATAGTATGTCATGCCATGAATCCGAAACATTCTATTTCCAACACTACTTCAATTACTAACAGAAAACAAATTCAAGGTCGGTAATCTTGTCTTGGTCAAGGGAGATAACTGCTGAAAATTTTGCGATATGGATATTCAACTTTGAGAACACGTACAAGCAAACGTTCAGTTTGAAGTAAAATGATATAATATCATAAATTTTAAAATATAAACAAGATTGAGAGAGTGAGTGAGTAGGATTCAATGTCGTTTTAAACAAGATTGATTCAACAAATTAAAGACGGCATGTATTGCTTTGAACAAAATGGTGTGGTAGCTTACCTTTTTAGTGGCGTATCTCCTAACAAAATAACCAACTGTAAATTCCCACAGCCTGAAATGTATAAATGAATAGATCATGGTTACAAGAAGGTCAACAAATTGGAGTTAGACACTGATTAAGTGGAAAATGAAATACATGTACATGAATTTCCAGAATGGAGTATAGAATATTCAAATTTCCAAGAACACAGAAAATGCTCTGAACCGTAAACAAAAAGTTTAGCTTGCTGTACGAAAAACAAAAAAATGTGCGAGAATGCAGTCATGGCTGTATGAAAATACCCTTTGTCTGCCCCAAAGCGAGACTGATGGCGAGCAAGACTGATCACTCTCCTTAAAGCAGAGAGGCTGTTAGCCATGCTTGTTTGGCATATTTTTATAAGATAAACAGAATCCCAATTGGCACAATGCATTATGGCTATTTCTCATCAAGTTCAAGTTTATTGTATGAAACACCAGGCACAAGACAGAGTACAAAACAAAACAAAGTGCTTAGCCCAAATGAAGGGTTAAGAACAAGAATAACAATGAATTCAGAAATACAGCTTTACGCTCCGTCATATCAAAGTACGGTACCCATAAATGTAGCTCTTTTATGGAGCTTTGTACTAGACTACAAGTATCTTATCTATGCAAGAGTTATACCATGTATACTGAACATATATATAGGCTAAATACAGCCATGAACTTTCGCAGAAGATAAACAGAATGCACAGATTAATACATATATCATAGTAGTACAGGTCAAGTCTCTTGTTGTACCAAGTGTATCTATGTTATCACCAATCAGGTTTATTAGAAGGCAGTCATTATTTGTAAATTAATAAATGCAAAAAATTAGCAGCAGATACTCCTCTAAGTTAATATTTTTTTAAAAATATGATAAGTCCTCATTTTGTTATTTGATCCATCAGCATATGGTCCTGCATAGACTGTTTGAATAGACATTCAAAGTAAGAGTTCAGGGCTTGTATTATTTGTGATTAGGAGCATTGTTTATGATCTAGACCTAATGTGTCACTGATATATTTACTAAGTTTGTACAGCCAACCAGTTTGATGCTAACATAATTTACATTGTTCTTCCAAGGAGTGATGAGTGTGCTTGTCTGGGTAACTGTTAATATAATCATAGTATTTTATGGCCCATACAGCAATGTCAAGCATCAATGGATATATGCCTAATTCTGCTCTAGTGCCATTATTATTCATGGTTCTATGAACACCTAGAAATCTTTTACAGAATCCATTCTGAATTTTTTCGGGAGTTAAGAGTGTCCATGTTTTTTCTAAGTAGATAATCAGTCCACATACTTCCGAACTATACAATATAAATGGTTTTAATCAAGTTTTATATACAGGGCTTCTCCTGTGCACAAACACTCACGTAACTCAGGCACGGCGGAAGCAATTTGTGATTGGGGGGGCCACTATCACAGCACAAATAGGTGAGGGTCCAGGGGCCGCCCAGGCCCCTGAAGCTCCAGGGGTCTTAGATGGCCGGAGACGCGTTCTAGCGTATTTCCGAGTAATAAAACAAGAAATCTTCACATGTGTAATCTCTGTATATTTTGCCCTTTTTGTTGTTTCTCATTTTATTGTTTTTTAATATTCCCCGTCAAGAAAATGAGAATGTTCGGAAGTAGAAATAAATTAAATGTTAAATATATATCATTTCAATCAAAAGATTCATCAAGCTTTAATCATGTCAACAACACATATGTTTTCTACTTGTCATGCTTGTTGGGGAGCCGAACACAGGTCAACTTATGAGTGTGAATGAGCCATCCTCTATGATACAGTTCTGTGTACCGGTACTCCTATCTCCATACCAGGCCTTGTAGGCAGATTAGGGCTGTACAGTTATTACTGGAACTGTCCGTTTAAAGTATCAACCAATGAACGGAGGGTGTTTTTGGGGCAATACCCTACCTTCGTGGAATCTCCGTTTAATCAGATTAAAGCTCAGTTTAAGGAAGCTTCTTGAAATTGGGGCATGCTAGAAACTGACATAAGGCATTCCAAACAGAGAGGCATGCTGCGCCGAGTTGGAACTCCATGGCATAATTTTGGGAACTGGGCAGACAAAGGATCATGGCTGTGCCAAACAAGAGGGGAATGGCATAACCCATTCCAATTGAAACTCTAATCTATCCAGATCAGAACACCACACTGGGCATGGTGTATCCGATTTGCCTAACCGGCATATGCCATTCCTATCAAGGAGCTGATGTTCTTATTTCAAGAAGCTCCCTAAGCAGAGAAGAAGCTGAATGACAAACTCTTTGAAGTCCGAGAGGAAACAACATGAGAGCGTATCTTAAATAGAAAAAATCTCGGATAGCCTATAAACATCTGACTTCAAAGCAACCAGATGGAGACACTGACTGGCACTTATTTCGTTCAAATATGGGCATGTTCGGAGAGATCATAAGCTCACGAATATTTCCGATTGAAGTGGCTGATATTCGTTGTAATGTACAAGACATCCGTCATGGCTTGGATTTGACAGACGGACCATGACTTAATCCCGCATGCTTATTGAAAAGTAAAATCTGCACTCCATACAGATATAGGTTTTTCGCTTTATCGTTTGTTTTTATCTGTTTCTGCCTTTTTTCTTGTTTTTTTTTTTTTGCTGAAAATATTGAGGGGGCCATGGCCCCCCCGGCCCCCCCTGTTCCGCCGTGCCTGTAACTACATGTCACTCGAGTGACTTTCAGCTCACGTAAACTGTCACATTTTATATTCAATATTTTAATTCAATTGCAATCATTATTCTAAACACGAATCCCTGATATACATGTAGATGACAAGAAATGTCTAATCGGATATTTTTATGTTCTGGAGTCATTGGCTCCAAAGCCAATGACACTTGATTCATTGTATCCCATCAGGTGAAACTGAAAAGACAATGCTGGCAAAGTCTAAATTTTCAATTATTCATTATTTCAATATAATTTGGCCTGCAGTTGTTCAAATGTGACCAAATATAGTGTTTTCCTCAATCATTCAAATTTCATCGGCAGCTGTGCATCTTTTAGGCAATTGAGCAAAATGACATTGCTCTCATCGCACTTGACCATTTCCTGAGAGAGGAAGTATGTTGAGATATTTTATGAAGATATGCACCAAAATGGGAAAATAGCAAATAATGCAGAAAACATGCAGTACCGTACCATAGGACAAATAAAGTGTGTGCGCCTGGCGGGAAACAAGGAAATAAGTGGGATTGGCCTAATCCAGGAGTCAATGGGGCAGGCTTTACACAGGATCTACAGATTCAGATTCAGATTCATTTATTGTACCGAAATATACAGGCCTACATGAGACAAGGTACAAACAATAACATTGAACGAAATAAAGGTCAATACCAACAACTTTCAGGATAGCCAAATGCATTAACTGACAGGACAAGTACAATTATCAAGTACTATAATGTATTATGTAATGTATATATGTTATGTCAAGGATCCATATACCAATATAAAATTCTGATATAAAATTCTGAAATTATATATCTTAGGGAATCATTCTTCAAGATACCCGAGAATATAACATTTTAAATACAGATATTAAATACACATATTTTATTTTTACAGCCAAAATTGTCCACCTTGCCTATCTAAATCCAGTCTGGGACGAGTATATTCGCCCCAGATCCAGACTAGCAATCAATGCCTCAGTGGCTGGTTTAGTGAGTGAAAATACAGAGCAGCTGATTGGTCAGAGTAAGACCCCGACACCTATGCGTATGACTTCTTCCTGCACTCTAAGGTTATAATAAGCATCATAAGGTGGCCATGTTGGAGTTATCCACAGGGGGAGTCTCTTGTTTGGCCCATGCTAATCTGGATATTGAGAGCCTAACAAAAGACACCCCCTGTGGATTACCCCAATATGGCTGCTCCATTGCAACCAGCCTATGGCCAACATTGAGGAAGTCCACCCTGAGCAAGAACAAAAGAATGGCTGTTTAACTTTTCCTCCCTCTGCTGAATACAAGATTTGTATGCTTTAACTTGGTGAATAAATTTGTTTCTGTCGGCTGAAAAATTCTGAAACTTTCGTATGTTTTATGAAATGAATATCATCACCAAATACGTTAAAAAAACAGCAGCCACGAAAATTTAGTTCTATATTCACGCAGATTTTTCCGTATTTCTCAATGTTAACTTAATGGGAGCCTGCCGTCAGTGCGGGTGGGGGGGAGGGGGGAAGCTGCCTGTGTCGAGGCATGAACTTCCCGAATAGCTCAAAAATCAGATCTGCATGATAAGGATAAATTGCAGGGATACAAATCTTGAAAAGGTATGAGTCCAACACTATGAGGTATCTCATCCTAATTCTACAATGAATAAAATCCACTAAAAGAAGTCCGACAACTATCAGCATCAAGCTATAGTATTTAGAGAGACCCCATATCCCGTCACTCCAGAGAAAGCAAAAGTTTTAGCGCACCGGGAATGTTTTCTGACAACGCGTTCACCGATCCATCTTTCGCAGTGAGGGCACACGACATGTGTGATCCGTACAATACTTTGCATTTCAACTGATACCCGATTCTACAAACAATACATGGTGTGGACCATCACACGAAGTTTTCTCTGGGCGCAGACATCTTGGTTGAACTTCTGTCCTCTTTTCCCGAAGAGTTCTACCAGCTATAGGACGGGTTTGTCTCCCATGCAATGTGAATGCAACCTTTCTCATGTTTCGGTTTGCAATTAAAGATTTCTTCATTCATATCACAAGATTTTAAAACCCTTCGTATTTCCTAACAGCGGGAGTAGTGAGAGAGTCTGAGAGGGGGGTAAAAGATTGTAAAAGTTGAACTTTTAATTTGTGCGAAAATGTCTCATAACAGTGGCGATCACTATATATACACTGATATACAAGCTAAAATGATTATTCAATCCCGGATTTGCACTATAATTCAAGTTAATCCTTAGACAATGCTATTTTGCCCCGATAGCAGGAGGCGGTGCATTGACGAGAGCTGACCACATGTGTTCTGGTCCGTTAATTGGAAAGCTTTGCTTTCTCGATCTTTAACAAACAAATTGTTTTTAATCGTTGATACCCGGACTATTTTCGACCTGAAGTTTCCAAACTTATCAAAAATGTAAGCTTAGTGGTCCTTTCTTGGAATAGTGGCACAAATTTATCCATATTGGTCATATTTACATCAGTTATCAAAGAATGACTTCGGGTCTAATAGATTTTATACCTTCATTTGTAGGGTTTCTCTGTGAAAATTAGTTGCGAGTTCGTATATATCTCTTGTTTGTGCATGAATAAATAAATAATGAACAAATGACTGGGATCTCAATTGAAAAATGAAATATTTATAAATAATGTTGAAATTTTATCATCAAATCAAACCTGCTATCAATGTATGCCATATTCCCCGTTTGGAAGTCTCTGCAACAGAAATTATCTCCCCTTGATTGTCCGCTAGGTGGCGTGTCTCCGCATGTCCGTCCTCTTCTTCCCGTGCGGCGTAAGACGTGTTTTGCATCAAGGCCGTAGCGAGTGGGGAGGACGGGTTGGGCAGATTAAGATTGATAGCAGGTTTGATTTGATAATAAATACCAACATTATTTATAAATGTTTCATTTTTATTTCTCAAATCTTCACCTGCTATCAATGTATGCCAGACTCCCAACAGAGGAGGATGGGGAGCCGGTCTTGCAGTCTCGTTGTTGGACTGTGCGGAGCACGCCTTGTCCTGATTGTTTTAGATCTGGTATGCCCAGTAATATCCTGATAATTTCCATGTTGTATTAAGGCGAAGGGAGCTCAATGAAATTACAAGCAATACGGTGAAATGGTGGAGTATTGTACCGACCAATCTTCCGATTACTTATCGTCAGATAATCAGGTGCCATCGAGTCCCTGAGGTTCCTTCGTCTCCGGCATGGTGTGCTTGCTCATGCTTACCAAGGTGTCGGGATCTTGCTTGCTTGCTTCTGCTGCCCCCCTTTTGTGATGATGGGATTAATGGACTATGCGTTGGGCTACTACCGGGCCCAACGTAGTCACCCTGTCTATCTGCACGGACATGTCCCTAAGGTAGAAGTCAGTGAAAGTAGGATTGGAAGTCCAAGCACATGCATCAACGATGTCCTTCAGTAATAGGTTCTTCCAAAGTGGCCAAGATGTAGCGATGGTCCTCACTTCATGCGACGATGCCGCTAGACAGAAGAGATGAATCGTCTTCTTCAACCATGGCCCAACAGTATTCTTAGTTATGTCGGCTGATGCGCCTGGCTGTAGTGATAGGAATAGGAGTCGTCTCGTGCCTCTGGACGGATCTGTTCTCTGAATGTAGTGGCGTAACTCTGACAGGACAGAGAAATCGGTCCTCCTCCAGTGGGTCTACAAACCCCGTTAACGAAGGAATCTGGTAGAGTCTTTGTGCGCACGGTCCCTGTCGAGTAGATTCATTCTTTGCGATGAAATCCGGGATCGGGCGGAAGGATACTCTAGACCAATCTGCTGTCCATGCGAAGGAACTCCGGTCCGGTGCATGAAGTTCGGATATTCTTGTAGCCAGAGCGAACGCCGCAAGGAAGGCTGTCTTGTAGGATAAAGCCTTGATGATTGTTAAATGCAGAGGCTCAAACGGTGGACGTAAAAATGCACTCAAAACCACTCCCGGGTCCCATTTGGGTAAGAACTGACGTGTTCGGTGAGACTAGAGGGAAAAGGACTGGAGAAGCGCTGATAAGTTGCTATCCTGTTCAATACTAATTCCGGACGTCAGTTTTAGGACTCTTGAAAAGGCTGATCGGTATCCTTCAATGGTGCTTGGTTGAAACTTCCTGTCCTGGTGAACGTGTAATATAGGAAGTCGGCCACTATTGGAACAGAGGTGGCGTTGGGATCGAGTCCCTTGGTCTCACACCAAGCGCTGTAGTAGGCCCACTTATACTGGTATAGCTGTGAAGTGGATGGCTATTCTTCTGCAAGTGGCCTTGAAAACCCCTGGTCTGCGAGGGAATCCTGGATAGTCTGCAGACGTGTAGGTTGAGCCTTTGCGGGTCGTGGTGCCGGATTCCGTGAGGCTGATGGAGTAGTCCGGGCCACCAAGGTAGTTGACGTGGTTGATCCGTTAGTAGGCGTACAAGTGAAGGGAACCACGGACGATGCGGCCACCATGGTACCACCAGCAGGATGACGCAGTCGTGTTCCATTATCTTTGGGGTGCCCTCCACACCTAAATGATGTGCGGCTAAAAATAGGCATAGGTTCCGGTCTTCGGCCTTAAATATATGTAAAATCTTTAACAAAACCCCCGTAAAAGTATATTTTCCGAATGGGCACACTCATGCCATTATTCCAGGAGACAAGTCAGCTATTGAAATTCAAAAGGAAAGACGTGCAATCCTCCTTAAACCTTCTTCAACTTTTCTGAAAAAAAACTCCGTAAAATGTATGAAAATATGTCAAATTCCACCCACATTCCAGAGAAAACGTACGAAATGATTTTGTTTTTATGCATGTTAGAGTTTTCCCCGTCCAACGGACATTTTAAAATGGAGAAAAAAACAGGGGGTCGACCTACTCGTTTTTTGTAAAATTTTATCGCCATAAAGGAATCATCATCTTCGCTTCCCGAAAAAGTGAGGATTTTGGCCTGCCAGATATTCAATTCTGGAAACGATTAACTCTGTAATGGCGCGTAGTTGCGATCAGCAAGCAATTGTTATATCCTCGTTTGGAGAAATGGTTACGTCCAGCAGGGTGATACTATAGATATCAGTTAGTAAAAAGGGAAAAAGAATTACCATGCCGTCAAAAGCAGTCGACATTCCTTATTATGAAGTTAGGGAGGGGCTACTTTGTGCGAAACCGTGGCAAGTGTGGAGTGCACCCTTAAAAGCTAGGGTGTTTTCTCAGAATTGCTGTTCTCAAGGATATGCCAATCTGGGAGTATTTGCGAGTTTCTTGGTATGCTCTTGCTTGTAATATGCATTTTTATAGGATATCCCGTCAATCACTTTCCCCCTATCCCATCTTTGTTTTTGCGGCTTTTTCTGAAAAATCACGTGTTTACGAGCTCAATAGGAATATCATAGCATTTTGCTTTGACCGCGACAATGAACCCCATGTATAAAGATCGGGAGTGTTGACCAGCTTTCGAATGAGGCATGAGGAGCAAAATAAACGCGAAAATAGCTGAAATTCGAGGCAAAGTGTCATTAAATTTCCATTCCGATTTTTCCTTTCTTGGAATAGTGGCACAAATTTATCCATATTGGTCATATTTACACCAGTTATCAAAGAATGACGTCGGGTGTAATAGATTTTATACCTTCATTTGTAGGGTTTCTCTGTGAAAATTAGTTGCGAGTTCGTATATATCTCTTGTTTATGCATGAATAAATAAATAATGAACAAATGACTGGGATCTCAATTGAAAAATGAAATGTTTATAAATATTGTTGAAATTTTATTATCAAATCAAACCTGCTATCAATGTATGCCATATTCCTCCTGTTTGGAAGTCTCTGCAACAGAAATTATCTCCCCTTGATTGTCCGGTAGGTGGCGTGTCTCCTCGCATGTCCGTCCTCTTCTTCCCGTGCGGCGTAAGACGTGTTTTGCATCAAGGCCGTAGCGAGTGGGGAGGACGGGTTGGACAAATTAAGATTGATAGCAGGTTTGATTTGATAATAAATACCAACATTATTTATAAATGTTTCATTTTTATTGCTCAAATCTTCACCTGCTATCAATGTATGCCAGACTCCCAACAGAGGAGGATGGAGAGCCGGTCTTGCAGTCTCGTTGTTGGACTGTGCGGAGCACGCCTTGTCCTGATTGTTTTAGATCTGGTATGCCCAGTAATATCCTGATAAAATCACGTGTTTACGAGTTCAATAGGAATATCATAGCATTATGCTTTGACCGTGACAATGAACCCCATGTACAAAGATCGGGAGGGTTGACCAGCTTTCGAATGAGGCATGAGGAGCAAAATAAACGCGAAAATAGCTGAAATTCGAGGCAAATTGTCATTCCGATTTTTCCAAAAGATTGGGGGTGGGAGTACAAACTTCGAGATAAAAGGAACAAAACCAGAATAATACGCCCTCATTCACTTCAGATCAGGGTGCTGGTGTGATCCGTATTGGAAATTAATCACTTTGACATTCACATTGACAACAATGAGACATGTCACTAATCGTAACATATATGCCTAACCAAGGGGAGGTAATTCTGTATAGGTCCAAATAGCATATATGCAAGGTCAATGCTAGCATACCATGTAGTATGCATAAAATTGAAACATTTCTCACCAAGATAAATGAACTTTACGATCCCGTTCCATATCAAGTCATTACAAGGTACGAATAAGCGCTTTTAACGAGTGTAGTGTAGAAGAACATAAAATATTTGGCCTACTCGTGTATTATAACCGTTCAATGGAGGCTGCATTAAGGGTGCCCTACACACCTAAATGATGTGCGGCTAAAAATAGGCATGGGTTTGGGTCTTCTGCCTTAAATATATGTAAAATCTTTAACAACCCCCTATAAAAGTATATATTTTCCGAATGGGCACACTCCTGCCATTATTCCAGGAGACAAGTGAGCTATTGAAAAGGAAAGACGTTCAATCCTCATTAAACCGTCTTCAACTTTTCTGGAAAACTCTATAAATGTATGAAAATGTGTCAAATTCCACCCACATCCCAGAGAAAACGTACGAAATGATTTTGTTTTTATGCATGTTAGAGTGTTTCCCGTCCAAAGGACATTTTAAAATTGAGAAAAATACAGGGAGTCGACCTACTCGTTTTTTTGTAAAATTTTATCGCCACAAAGGAATTATCATTTTCGCTCTCTGAAAAAGTGAGGATTTTGGCCTGCCAGATATTCAATTCCGGAAACGATTAACTCTGTAGTGGCGCGTAGGTGCGATCAGCAAGCAATTGTTATATCCTCGATTGGAGAAATGGTTACGTCCAGCAGGGTGATACTATAGATATCAGTTAGTAAAACGGGAAGAAGAATTACCATGCTGTCAAAAACAGGCGACATTCCTTATTATGAAATTAGGGAGGGGTCACTTTGTGCGAAACCGTGGCAAGTCTGGAGTGCGCCCTGGATAGTACCTCCTGAATGAGCGCAATCGGTGGATAAGCATAGGTAAGGAGGTAGTTCCAGATGAAAGCGAGCGCATCGATCGCCCATGCTTGTGGGTCGCGGATCGGACTGACGAAGGTCGGGATTGTGGGCGTTGTTCCTGGTCGCGAACAAGTCCACCAAAGGTCGTTCCCAAATCGACGCCAGTTGTCGGAAGGCCTCTGTGTGGAGGTGCCGCTTCGTTTGAAGTGCTTTGTCCGGTCTGGAAAGACTGTCGGCGATGACATTCAGGTGCCGTGAAACGTGTCGAGCTGTGATCTGACATCGCTGATCTTGTGCCCACTGAAACAGAGTCCACGTCTCTCGGAACAGTGATTGGGATCTTGTTCCCCCCAACTTGTTAATATAGCTGATCAAGGTGGTGTTGTCGGTCGCAATCAACACTGACGTGGTGTACAGCTGTGGACTCCAATGACGGATTGCTATGTTGAATGCAGACATCTTCAGGATGTTGATGTGCTACCTGGCCTGCTGTGGGGTCCATCTGCCGGATATCTGCTGCTCGCCTAGATGGGCTCCCCAACCCGCTAACGACGCATCCGTGAATATGTGTATCTCCGGCCGCGGTCGCTGCAGCGAAATCCCGGGCATCACATTCTCCCTGGACTGCCACCATTCTAGAAAGGGACGAAGATGATCCGGAACGTGGATCCGAGGGTTGAGTACATTTTGGAACTGCAACGGGCGAACCTGTATCCTGCCGAACTGCGTTAGGTCCTGCGTGGAAGTTAGAAGCCCGAGGAGACCTTGCCAGAGACGTAAAGGTTGTGATTGGCAGGATAAAAATGTTGGGATGAGAGCTTGTATCTTTATCCAACGGTCCTCGGGTGGTAGAACTAATCGCTTCTGGGTGTCGAAGACCGACTTGATGTACTGACGTCTCTGGACCGGCTCCAGCTCCGACTTCTCCGGGTGTGGAATGAATCCCAGTTGCTTCAGTTGCATGATGAAATGGATGTGAGACTTGAGTGCTGGCCTCTCTGACTTCCAGATGAGAATGTCGTCGATGTATGATTCTATGTTGATTCCCCTGAGATGAAAGAAAGCCATTTTCTGGTGATGTGATGCGGGTGAAACACCAAGGAGCGATCGAGACGCCGAACGGTGGGTACTGCCACTCTAATCGTCTCCCGGCGATGCTGAAACACAGGTAATGCCGATGAAGTTGATGAATAGGAACGTGAAGATAGGCGTCCTGCAAGTCGATGGAGGCTATCCAATTTCCCGGTTGTAGGCAGGACCGTAGTGATGGTATTGATGTCATCTTGAACCTCGGTGATGGTGCCATAGTCTGGTTGAGCCACCTCAGGTCGATGATCATGCGGAGCTTGTCTGTTCCCTTTTTCGGTACTAAGAAGACTGGGCTGTAGAACCCCGCACTCTCTTCTTTCGTGATGGTTTGGGCCAGGTGATGAGCTTGGGGTACTCGAGGAAGGTGAAGGAGACGCCTTCCCTGAGCGATCTGATGCTCCACTTGTCTTCTGTAATGAGCTCCCAATTCCTCCAGAAGTACTGCAGACGTCCGCCTACAACCGGATGAATGAAGTGTTGAAATTGTGGAAGGATGAAATTGCTGACCGGATGATTGAAGTGAGGTAGAGGTCAATGATAGTCAGTATCTGTTGTCGGACTTGCCTCTGCCTCTATCGGAAGGCTTCTCCCCACAGCCGCCACGAAAATTACCTCTCCCGTAGGGACGAAAATTGGCCTGGGTATCTTGGGTAGAGAAGGTGCCCGAGTCCTGACAGGAAGACTGTCCGTGGCGCCCTCCTCTGGTAGACTTGCCCTTGCCTGTACGTTAGGCTAGGGCTCCAACAAGACGGGAGGTCTTCTCGTCGTTGACCGATGGCATGACGACTGGAATGGCGTTATTGAAGAGGTATCTGGCGGATAAAAGTTGTTGCACCAGTTCCGTCTTGACAGATTGCAGGACTTCCGCTTTCAGATTCTTTAGGTAGGCCGAGCGTTGGGCTTGGATCATGATGGCGTAAGTAAGGAGGCCGGTCTTTTTTTTCATTAGCGGGGTCCTGCACCAACTTGGAGGTAGCCGCCAGGAACCAATCAGAGTAGGAAGTGATTCTGTGCAGCGCCAGCATCATGTCCTTCACCAAGTAAACTTGTTTGGCTGGGAGTACGACGGGGGTGGCTTGATCACTTTCAATACTCTGTTCAAGTCCCTGCCCAGTTTCGGGTGTCTGGTTGATAGGACGGGGTTATGAAGGCCATAGAAGTTGTAAGCTTTCGGCTTCCTAAAGGATGCGGAGCTTCTGAGCTGCCGGTCCAGGTCCTCCATCAACAGCAAATTACAAGCGTCAGATCCGTCATTCATAATTCAGCCGTCGTCCATTAGAGAATATCCGCGTCCATAATCCAAAGACCTATTCCATATTCCATATAACAGTATTAGCACCAAATTCAAAAAGACAATCATAGTATACATAAACATAGGCTTGTTTCCTGCAAGAGAGAAGCGGTCAACAGTTTTCAATGATGCCGGCAAGACATCATGATGTTCCAAAAATATCAAATCCGTATCGCTGATCAGTATTTTTAATCCATAATATTCGTTGCAAAGTCGTCATCCAAAGAATGATGTATCTCAGTCACGCTTTGATTGTGACTGTTCATATGAGTATCATGAGATCTTGAAGTACATGGGTTCATACGGCCCCTAGCCCCGGGTTAAGCGGAATTAGACACAAGTTACGAAACGTAACGCCATAGATCTTGCACGCTACGCTCGTATGTGCTATCAGCATGTGATATGTATCGCCCAATTTGAGAAACTTTGAGTGGACTCCGGCGAGGGTGCAGGGGGGTCTCGACCGGGGCTGGCTTGTCCGTAGCGAAGAGTGACGTCGCCATAACCGGCTTGTGTTTGCGAGGTGACTCATCGGAATCAGCGTCCACTTTGTCCTTCTCCGACCTCGGCATCTGCGGCAGAACAGTGTACAAGGCCGCAATCTTGGCCTTGAAGGCCATCTCATCGTGTTCCTCTGCTGCACCGTGAGTAGAAGAAGATTTTCGGTGAAGACGCAGATGTTAGCTGGTGATGATCCGGGGATGAATCCCGCTGGTCGGAGTAACGTTCCGAACTGGATGAATGACTTCTGTCACACACCACCGTCGCCGAAGCTACCGGAAGTGGGGCACGGTCTTGGGTCCAGGTTTCTTGTTCGGGGATCAACTCAGTCCGGGGGTCCGTTGTGACCCTAGAAGATTCAGACCGCTTGGATGCTGGCTTGTGCTTAGCTTCCGACAGATGATGCGCTGGTCCGTGATCGTAATGTGACCTGGACGAGGATCGATGATGACGATGACGAGTGTTTCCTCACGTCGTTTCCCGTCCGAAGAATCTCTGGACCGCCGAGAACGATGATGATGTGATGATCGTGAACGGCCGCGGGATCCGCGAGACCTATGACGGGGGGAAGGGGCTTCCGAGATCTCGGCCGAATATAGTCCCTGTCACGATGGCGATCCCGGGCGGGAGTGCGGCTGCGTGTCGACCGTCTGGAAGAATCACGCTCCGGGGTCCGGGTTCGTTTGGGGAGCTTAACTGTGGTATCCCTGTCGGAATTCCGGGTCCGATGCTTGAACTTGTCCACTTTGGATCTGGAGTCGTCTCGATCCGGGGCTCGGGTCCGCTCTTTTGATTTGTCCGAGGCAGACTTCGACTTGGGGTCTCGGTCCGGGTCTCGGGTTCGCTCCTTTGACTTGTCCGAGGTTGACTCGAGCTTGGGGTCCCGGTCCGGGGCCCGGGTCCGATCGTCAGGTTTGTCAACTCCAGAGGGGGACTTTAAGTCCCGTTTGGGGGTTCGGGTCCGGCCCTTGGGCTTGTCCTTGAAGGTGAGGTTCCGTTCCGGGGTCCGGGTCCGGTCTTTAGTCTTCTCTCTGGAGGCGGGGTCCCGTACTGGGGTCCGGGTCCGGACTTTAGACTTTTCTTGTCGGGTATCCTCCCGAGAGTAAGATTTCCGCTTTCTCCCAATACTGTTCGGAGTTCGGGACTTCGATGGAGAACGGGACGAAGAGCTGGAAGATCGCCGTCCACGGGAAACGCAAGAGGAACTGCGACTGTAGTCCCGGGTCCGGGCCGGTAAAGCACTTCTACTTCTAGATGAAGCTGGCTTGTAGTAACCGGGATCCCGTTGGGGTGCCGTGTCCCGGTCAATAAACTGGTCCCGAGCCCCGTCCGAGTCTTCATAATATTTTGGACGGTGACTGGGGCCCGGGTCCTCTCATCGGTTGGTGGAGTTCCCCAAAACGAACGTCAGCTTGTTCCCGGTCATCTGGGAGCTTTCTTCAGGGCTCTTCGCTGATTGTAGCACTCTTTCACTTGGTGGAATCCGGGGGCTGTCGCTGGCTTGATTGCCGTCTTGAGTCGGGAGTCCGATGGACATCTCCAGATCTTCATTCAAGCTGAGATCAGCAAGGAGAGCTTGCGTGGCTGCCTGTTTTTCGCCAGGGCTTCTCTTGATGTCGGCGGCCGCCTTGAGATGAACCTTGCGACGAGCTTCCGCATATGTATGCCAGGTCAGGTCGTCCCAATCCACACACTCACGGCATGTAACCTGTCTATATCAAATTGAGCTCGACATTTAAAACAAAACAAATGCGAGTCTTTTTTAGGCCAAAAATGTCGACAAGATTCACAACGTTTAGAGTGCTTGACAGAGGGGTTGACTACGTCGGACATAGTTAGTTGTAGAATGAAATTTCAGTACAACTAACCCTAGGATACGTCTATAATATCTAAGATCACTTGTAAACAGAGACTCTCTTCTAAAACACGTCTTGCTTCGAAGACTATAACGGGAAATAGTGGACGGACATGCGCGGAGACACGCCACCTAGCGGACAATCAAGGGGAGATAACTTCTGTTGTGGAGACCTCCAAACAGGAGGAATATGGTATACATTGATAGCAGGTGAATATTTGAGCAATAAATACAAAGTTTCTGGTGAAAAAGTTCTGAAAAATTTTATTCAGCCAACGTGTTAATGTTTCTTCGTCCAAATGGTCAATATTTGATTCTTTTCTCGAGGACGGTCGCACGAGGTTTGAGCTCGATATCGCCAATCTGTTGCTTTGTTCACTGACCGATTGTAATCTTATTCTAGCTAGGCATACTGGTAAACATTTTTGGTGATAAATAATTCATTTCCCCTGTATTTTGTAGCAACAATTTATAAGATATGTGACAAGATAAACATTTCTTCTCTGCAATGTTTGCTTTCTGTTTGTTTCTTTGTTTCTTTTTGTTCATTTTTCCCCATTCATTTTTGTTTTATTTTTTCTCCAGCCGTCACCACCCCGCTGGTGTAATAGTCGGGGAATATTCCTTAAATTTGTAAGGAATTGTTATTTTCTGTGTATAAAGTAAGTGCTGGCAGCAAATGATAACCATTCAGTTTGTAACACGACGGTGATATAAGACTGTTCTTCAGCCTGCGACATTCTGGAATATTGACATAGATTGCCTTATAGTCTTCTCATTGAGCGAGATCAGGAATTGGTAAAGGAACTTTTGGACTATCGGCAAGTGTTCTAACGCAATTTTTAGCGGAATGGAATGGAGTGGAATTACTAGTTATCGGAACACAGAAGTGCTGGTTGAAGTCCATTGTTGGAGACTTGTGTAATTTCACTGTGAAGTCTTCATTGGAAGATTTTCATAGTGCTGTTCCTCAGTTCGGGTTACAGAAATTGGACTTGGACGACGATCATTGCTGGAGTTGGACTGCTTCCTAGAGTGTAAAACGCGTGGATTTCACAATGAGTGGACAACAGGACTGGACACAGGATAAAGGAACTGGAAGGAGTTGCAGGGAAGGAAAACCTGCCCATAAGTAATTTAGTGGAGTTACGCAAGACTGATTTACAATCATTAGCCAGGCACTTAAATGTTACTGGGTCAGCGAGTATGAGGATGAATCAAATAGTCCAGACAATAGGAAAGCATCCTAATCTAGAAGTTGATGAGGAATGTGATCTTGACAAGGAGGTAAAATTAACGAAGATATCGTTGAGGGAAAAGGTATTACAGGTAGAGGCAGAGGAAAGAAAGGAAAAGGTTAAGTTTAGAGACAGAGGCAAGAACGTTAGAGGCAAAAGAAAGAAAGGAAAAGTTAAGGTTAGAAAAGGAAAGTTAGGTGGAAAAGAACGGCTCAAATTTGAACAGTTGAGGCTGGAAAAACAGGAAAGAGATATAGAAAGAGAGGATGTAGAAAGGGAAAGAGTCAAAGAAAGAGAGAAAGAGGAGGAAGAAAGAGAGAAAGAGGAAAATGCTAGACAAAGAGAGCATGAATTGCGCATGCTTGAATAAGGAGTTAGGTCAGGGAGAGGACCTGGTAGATCTGAAGAAAGAGGTAGCTCAGAATTTGACATACCTAGGAATAGTAGACTGGTTCCTTATTCAAAGAGGATGAGGTAGAGTCATATTTTATGTCTTTTGAGAAAATTTCTCACAGTATTATGTGACCAGAAAATCTCTGAACCATTTTGCTGCAAAGTGCATTGGTAGGTAAAGGAACTGAAGTTTATACATCATTATCTGTGGAACAGTCTAGTAATTAAGAAGTGGTAAACGCTGCCATATTGACAGTCTATGAGCTGCTACCTGGAGAATACAGACAGAAATATAGAAACTTAGACAGGCAGTCAGGGAAGACCTTTGTGGAGTTTGCAAGAGAGAAAGAGATGGTATTTCATAGGTAGTACAGGTCATAGCAGGTAGAAAAGGGATTTGATCACTTGAGGGAAGTTCTTATGGAAGAATTTAAGAACAGTATTTCCTTGAATATTAAGACTCACCTGGACGAACATACGGTAGTCGAGTTAAAGAGGGCAGCAGTTATCGATGATGACTACGAATTAACCCACAAGCAAAAACTGATAATTTCCAGTATGGGAATTATGGGAAGGAGTGAAAACGTGGAGAATTTAGCAATAAGTTTGGCGACCAAACAGCCAATGTTAGCCACAAGGATGAGAAAGGTCAAGATGACAGGGTAGGCTCTGGGTTAGAAATGAAGACGCTGGAGCCTGCTAAAACCTTTTCTAAGTCATGAGATTCACACACATGCCTCTATTGTTCGAAGAGAGGTCATGTAAGAGGAGACTGTTGGAAACTCCGTAATGACCGCCAGGGGAATAAACCGGTCGCTTTCGTTAAAAGCAGTGTTATCTCCCATACCGGTAGGCGTATAATACTGAAAAGCTGATCAAGCCTGTGCCCAAAGCACATGACAAGGCAGATCTTAGTGGAGATTAGATATCGAAGGATTACAAGAGTTTCTTGTTTGAGGGAGAAGTGTCTCCAGTTAATTGGCAGGGAAAAAGCAAACCTATAGTTATCTTGAGAGATGCTGGGGCGTCATAGTCTCATGTTATCTGATTTTATGACTCTGCATAGTTCTGTGAAGTGAACGCTAGTGCATTGATTCAGGGTATTAATGGGAATTATATTGCTGTTCCTTTATGCCAATTTAACCTGAAGTGTGATTTGGTTATTGGTACAGTAATCGTAGGGATTGTTGAGACAATTTCCACTGAGGGTGTGACATTTTGCTGGGAAATGACTTAGCAGGGGACAAAGTGAATATTCCACCTATCGTGTCAGGTAAGCCTGGGGATAACTCTGATACTGAATTTTTGAAGGATGAGTTTCCAGGAATATTTCCCGCATTTTAGTAACTGGGTCCCAGTTTCACAGAGAGGAGCAGGAAGAAGCCCAGTCTGAGAAAGTGGGGGATGATACTGGTTTTTGGGTATCAAAGGGAATCTAGAGAGTAATACGGGTGGCACATGACATCCAAATAGCAGGCCGTTTGGGCATCAGAAAGACTCAGGCTAGAGTTACGCAACATTTAATTCTATTGGCCCAAACTGCACAGGGATGTTGTGAGTTACTGTAAGGCCCACCATACATGTCAGATGATAGGAAAACCTCAGCAATCTAGAGGTTTCTTAGAGAGGTTGAGGAGACTAATCTCTTGGAATATATATCTACCTTCAGATAAAGACTCTAAGGCATGCGAGGTAGTCAGAGAACACCTTAAGTCTTCTCAAAAGATCAGCAAAGCCCGATTTGACACCAAGGCGCGTACCCTTAGACCTGGAGACAAAGTATTAGTATTATTACCCTTGCAAGGATAGCCTGACAGCTAAGTTTAGAGCCTTAAAACAGTCTCATATGGAACCACTGACAAAAAAACTGTCAAACTCAGAGGTTCTAGAATTGAGTCATTTGTCTGAATAGCAGAGAGCAGACTTTAAGGATTTGCTCCGTCAGTACAAATCATTATGTTCTGACAAGCAAGGTTCTACCTCTCTTGCTTTTCATGACGTGGTTGTAGGTGATGCTCAGCCTATTAAACAACATCCATAGAGACTTAATCCTGAAAAGTTAGCTCAGGTACGAGATGTTAACTACATGCTAGAGCATAATATTATAGAGCCAAGCCAGAATATCTGGAGCTAACCTATTGTACTCATACCTAAACCACACGGTTCACAAAGGTTATGTGTAGATTACTGTGAGGTAAAACATGTGACGCATACGGTTCCTACAATCGAAGACTGTATTGATAGGGTCGATCAGGCTGCATATGTGACCAAGATAGATTTGCTGAATGCTGGCAGGTATCTTTGTGTGACAGAGCTAAAAAATATCTGCGTTTTTAAAAACCGAATGCTTTATACCAGTGCAAGTTCATGCTTTATGGTATGCAAAATACTCCTGCCAGCTTTCAACGCTTACTTAATCAGGTAATATCCGAATCGGAGCATTATGTTCCATACATTGATTACGTATTGTTGTGTAGTGACTCCTGAGAAGCCCACCTGAAACATCTTGGGCAGTTATCTGAAGGACTTGCTGAGGCAAACCTTGTGATGAATCTGCCTATAAGTGAGTTTGCTCAGGCTTAGGTCATTTATCTGTGTCATGTGGTGGGTCAATATCATGTACTACCACTGGCGTGAAGCAAGGGTCAAAGCCACTGTGGACTTCCCTCTTCCCAGTTCTAAAAGTGAGTTACTCAGATGGGAATGACTGGTTTCCACAGGAAGTTTGTAGAAAATTTCAGTGACCTTGTTACCCCTCTGACCAATCTTTTGAAAAGCAAAGTTAAATTTGTTTGGCCAGAGTCCCGTCAGATTGCCTTTGTAAAACTCAAACCCATTTTGACAAATGAACCCAGATCTGGTGTTGTAATTGTATATACTGATCACAATCCTTTGGTGTTCATTGAGAAATTTAAAGCCAAGAGTCAACGATTGTTCCCCTGAAGTCTGATGTTACAGCCATATGCCTTGAAAATTGTACATGTTGCTGGCAGAAATAATATAATTGCTGATGCATTGTCAAGAGTATAATTGTAATGCACTTATTGTAAGTTACCTTCACTATCATTTAAGGAAAATTTTACTTCGGGAAAAAATATCTTTAAGGGCGGGTGGTGTTATGATGCTGTACTCTTGTCGTTTGTCACTTTAAATTCATTTTATGTTGTGTTTTTATAGTAGTTAATTTTGTGTGGCATTGGATAGCGGTAATTTGTTCACCCTTTGACAAGGACCTCATTCTGCACTGAGTGTGTATTCTATCCTCCGAGATATCCTGACTAGTGGTTTGTACTGATAATCCATTCTCCGTCATGGTAAACACGCCCAATATTTTCATCAGGTCTACTGTCGACAAATCTTCTATTGTCCTCAAACACAATTTGAAATTGCCTACATTCCCCCGCTCACAAATTTGGAAATAAAGTAAAATTTGCGAAATAAAAGCCGCAATGTTATTATGACAGCTCTTGTTACTTACGTCAAATGCGATGTAGATTTTTCGCACACCGATTTAAATCGTCAATTGCTATTGACGTGTGACTATGGAATATCATGCAGTTGCCGATCTTCCAAATTAAGAATAAAACCTGTTTGGCCGGGTTCCGTACAGGTAAAGGGCAATATAAATGTTAGAGTGCATGTCATGGCGATTTCAAGCAGAACTATAACTATATACTTCGAAGAGACTATTCTCTGTACCCAAAATGACAGAGAGAACCTAACCCGATCCAGAGAAGTCACATCTTCACAAGTCATGGTAAATCCTAAATCCTCGCAGAGGGTTTACCTGGACATTTTTGGTGATTCGAATGATTTCTTGAGTCGATGCCTCTATTATACAATCTCGTACATTTCATCCTCCACGCTTGTTTTGAATAAGCATGTCGGTATCCCAAGTCTGCGGTTTTTGCTTTGACTTCTGATGTCGATTTTGGCTTGACATCAGAGCAGTTTGGCCCGCGATGAAATTGAAACCTGTCACATCTCATACCTCGCAGTGGATTGGCCTAATCAACTAGCTTAGCGTGTTCACTGATTGGCTTTAAGTTCATTTAGAGGAAACATCTTGATCTATTTATATACAGAACTCATATGGTTAACTAACCAAGCCAGCGTATCGATCCAAACAGATCAATCGATACACTGGCTCGCGAGGTTGGAGAAGTCACGGAGAGCATTGCTAACATTCTGGCCGGATCTGGTGATGTTGTGATCTGACGGCAACGCTTTATTGTACAATGGTAGGCCTATATGACCATACTTAAATGTACACGGCTACTTTTCTATTTTCAGCTGATTTAGCGATCCATGAAGAGCACGAACACATGTCGATGATTTAAGATTTTGCCGATTTTGGATAAGGAAATTTGTTTCACATCAAACGATCCGTGAGAAGAAGTTATATGGTCTAGCTAAACCGTACTTTCAAAGTATTCCCTGCACCCACCACGTTGATCATTATGTCGCCGAGAGAAAGAGATGACGTCATATATTGAGTGTATCGAGATGTTGATGATTTCATTCTCGGAAAAGAGGGGGCGGGGGGCGCGGGGGCAGAAAACCGCGGCTTTTATGACAGTCGATTATTCAAGAAATCAAGTTGACGGAGAAAAAAGTTTAGCCTATCACATCGTTCAAGATATATGGTCCATGGTTAGGACATTCTCAGTAAACTCAGATATTATATCACGGAATTTCTCTGATATAACCAAGATGGTATAGTGCCATTTCGATCAGGCGTGCAAGTACTGATACGTCTCAAAGCTTCCACTGGTTTCTTAATTAAATGGTGATCAGACTATAAATGGTGTGTGGCGGTAGACATTTGATAGATTTCAAATGACGTTGTGAAATGGAGCCACTCTAATCGGATTAAAAACAGATCCAGAAACCGATTCTGTAACAGTTAGAGAATCGGTTTAGGGGTCTGTTTTTAATCAGATTGTATAATAATTTACGGTACATCTTTCATATTTGATATCTTCAAGTTTGCTCATTTATTTTGATCCATTGTTGTCTAATCACTGGAGATTGATGTATTGATAATATCTTGGAGATTGAATTTTGATACGACATCTTGGGAGTCTTGTGTCGTTTGTTCAGTCATTTTATTGATGAAATAACGTTTGAAAGAAAGATTAGTTTAGCCGTCATCGAGAATCGAACCCACGACCACTCCACCTTGGGCCTCGGATATCTTCCCTGTTCACTTCTAGCTTTATCTCTGAGTGACTGCTTCGGAACGCGTGGTCCTCTCGTTTAAAAGCAGCACCAAATCATCCGTTGCTCACCCGACGTCGGACCAATTGAAGCCCAATGTAACAAAAGCTTTTCCCGACGTAGGCCCGTCGCGTGTATTTTGTCTGTCGGTGTCGAGAAAGAAGTACTGCGTTCACTCACTTTACTATAAGAGCCTGTCGTTGCCAACACATCCGAAAATACAGCCAGAAATAGTTCTATTTTGATCATTTCATCAAGTTCAGAAAATGTTTTAAGCATGTTTTCATCCAAATATAAATATTGCACGACCGTACAACAAGCTTGTATGATCTGTATTTATTGACGATATTTAGACTTTTGCAATTATGACAGCAGCGTACAGTAACTTGAACAAAAACCTTGAACGCAATTCCTTCGTGTGCAAATCGTGATTCCCTCATGTGCAAATCACGGTTAAAATAATGCTGCAGTAAAAGCTGACACGTCGAGTGGAGAACAAGAGCGAGACTCTTACGTGACTGTGCTTCAAGTTGAGTTCCATGTTAAGTTATTTCTGCCCTGTACTGTACGTTTGTTACAACACATTACCGATCGAGTCCCTTACTATAATCTTCGCCAAAACATACAAAACATAATCCAAAATCACTATGGGGAGGATAAAATGATCAATGGGAACATTCTCAAATAGAGCCGTGTCTCGCTGGACTAGAATTGTATAATTGTGCATACTTCTGTGTGAAATGTTCTCCCCCCCCCCCCCTCCATCTCCCCAAATGTAATAAAAACGCCACTGGAAATTAGTCACCACATAACGAACGCAGGGTGATGTTTAAACAGAACAAAACATCATAAATTATTCAAATAACAAACATTTTGTCATAAAAACTTGATCATTTGGACTAAAATAATTCGGGGGTTTTTTCGTTTTTTGTTTTTTTTGCCACAAAACATTATCTCTCGGCCAGGTTTTCATTTTGAAGTTCATAAGACAAACCTAGCTGGGACAGAATAATGTCTCAGGAAAACGTACATAGGAACTTTGATATCATATCTTCCAATGACATGATATAACAATGTAATCCAAAACAGTATGTAATCATTTCTTCATCGATGGTGCGTATGTTGTCATCACATTTTTAGTCTCTTTTTCTGGCCTGTTATCGGATTGTTTGTGCAGTTCTTGGGATACAAACTCGGAGATCACCATCAATTGTGGTCACCGTCTTGTTTATGGTAGGTTTCTTGGCTTTGAGGCTTTGGTCCCTTTTCTCTGCTTTTTTAGTCTGCAAACCGTATCGGTACTACAAATTAGTCACTGCACTGATGGATTCAAAATCGCAAAATAGGTCAGGGAATACCACAAGGGAACTCCCTTTAACCTCGTTTTGAGTCAACACCGGAAATTGTGCGTTGAAGTTGCGCACACAGTGAACCATGTGGCGTGAGGCAGGTCTTGTGTCGTAATTTTGTTCTGAAGGCTGTAAGTTGTGACAGAATCAAGTATCGCGTTTGTTTATCGTCCGTGACCAATTCATCAGATATGTTGTTTGTGTGTCTGGATATTTTCGTGTCGTCCTCTGTGAAATCATGAAATGCGAATGCATGGTGTCGGAAACTGGTGTTCCTGTAACCTCAGTTTTCAGGCTTTGCCAATGTCCATGCAGTAATGTCCAGGGGATCGTTGCACGAAAGTTGCGTAACTTACGATCGACGTAAGGATTTACACCTGCGTTGCGCTCACACTACGGCCGGCTCTACGCGCGTTTCACGAACCTGACGCAAGGCAGACGTAAATACATATCCATTTACGCAATGCGTAAGTTCCAGATTTTCGCCTCTGCAATAAATATCACTTGGAATTTATGTTTAATTAGTATTGGATACAAGGTTTCGACCAGTGTGCTATAATCATAGCCGACAATGGACTTTGTAAATATTTAACCTCGATAATTACACGTCAGAGCAATCTGCGTTTGAGGCTAAGGATCGTAACTCTTGTATTCGCTCTTTTGTGAAAGGAGGTGCGAAATACTGCACATTGTCTTCGAGAGATGGTATGCTAGGGAGAGAAAAAGTAAAAGAACGACCATTTTCTGACTCCAAAAGTATTGTACATTTTATAACATGCATAAAATTTGACGTCATTAGATTAATCTACTACAGGCATGGTTACATGCAAGCGAAGTTACGCTCACGCTAAGCATACTCTCGGGCAGACTTAAAGTTACGCAATAACTTACGGCTTTGCATAACTTTAAAGGCTTTGTGACACGGGTCGGCGTAGCTACGCTCACGCTAAGTATGACTTACGCACGGTCTTAGGCTTACGCACAGTTCGTGCAACGGTCCCCAGTCCCGGAAAGACATCGACTACGACATAGCTACCGCAGTTAGTACCCGTACCCATGAGATTACTGATAATGGGGCTATTTTTCTTCAACCAATCAGCGGAACACAGGAGCAGATAGCCAAGTTTCATTCCTACTCAGCCATGCTTCCTCATATTGTACAGTATTTACATGTACAGTGCGGAACCACAAGGCTCCAGGGGCCGTACGGCTCTATCCGGCAATAAAACAACCCCTCCCCACTTTTTGTTCATTAAAGTGTTTGGCAAACAGTTCGATAGTCATGAGGAGCTGACATTTCTGCAATCTATATCCAAACATCAACGGCCGATTGAATTTTCACCAGTACCGCTATCTTCTTCATACAGGTCACGTGATCGGTACGCTGTGATACATGCCGATCACGTGACCCGTGCCAATAGTAATGAGAAATTCAATCGGCAGTTGAGGTTTGAAGACTGATTGCAAACACATCAGCTCCTCATGGCGATAAATAGGTAAAAGTAGTGGCCAGAGTGTGGGGAGGGGTTGTTTTATTGCCGGATAGAGCTATATGGCCGATGGAGCCTTGTGGTCGCGGACTGTACATGTAAATTCAATAAGAGGATTCATGGCTGAGTAGAAACGAACGAATGTTTACTGACAAACCAGACTGAGACAGTTCATGCCTGAGACACGTGGGCAGGAGGTGTATAATAACACTGCTGAGCATTCTTTACACCCCCTGTACCATTGCCTCACATCTGTGACGGCACGTAACTTCCAGAGTCACCCCACTTATTGTTACCTCAATTAAAACTGTAATAATTTATAGTTGGAAGTATTTATATTTTTCAATGGTAGTGAACTCAATATATATCGTCCCATCATCAGTTTTATGTGTTTCAGAGTGGCCAGTCACTTTGCTGTTCTAAAACAAGATGGATATTTGCCTCAATGCAGTGATAATCTGAAAAGTGTCTCGATATACCAGACTGTGATATTTCAATCCTCCATAACTGGTGCTGCTGACCGGGGACTTGGACTTCTGTGGTCGATTTTTGTCATGTGAATCGTCGCGTGAAGTGGGGGATCCATCTTTAATCAACTGTGTATTTTGGGTATTCCGTAGTTATCTTTTTATACACCATCAATTTTGAGTTTTTGCTGGATTCTTTCCAAATTTGCCACTCATTATTGTCAACATATGAAGATGTGCATGTGACCTTTTTGACCAGATGTGATGTTTTCTCCAGAGTTATACCCCTTGAATGTCGAAAAAACTGCTTCCATCAGCTACCTTTTCTTGTGAACGCAACACAGCATTGCAAAGAGGTTTTGCTGGATTCATTTCAAATTTGCTACACATTATCGACAAGATTTGATGATGTGCATGTGACCTTGAGCCAAGTCAATGTTTTCTCCAGAGTTATGCCCCTTGAACTTTGAAAAAACTACTTCCCTCAGCTACCTTTTCTTATGAATGCAACTCCTCAAAGAGATTTTTCTGGATTCTTTTCAATACCACACATTATCATCACCATGTGAAGATGTGCATGTGACCTTTTCATACTGATCCGATGTTTTCTCCAGAGTTATGCCCCCTGATCATCGAAAAACAATTTCCATCGGCTACCTTTTCTTGTGAACGAAACTCATAAGAGGTTTTCCTGGATTCTTTTCACCTTTGCCACACATTGTTACCATGTAAAGAGGTGCATGGGACCTTTTTGACCTGATCAGAAGTTTTCTTCTGAGTTATGCCCTTTGATCATCGAAAAAATGCTTCCATCTGCTGCCTTCTCTTGTGAATGCATTTGCTCAGACTTTTTGTTGGATTCTTTGGAATTTTCAACACATCATCGTCACCATTTGAACATATGCGCCATGTTATCTTTTCGACCTGATCCAACATTTTTGTTTTGCTCAGTTATGCCCCTTGATTGTTGAAAAAAACACTTCCATCTGTTAATTTTTTTCATGAAAGCTTCTCACGAGGTCATACGTATGATTTCTTCACCAAAACGATGAAACCTGATTTTTCTGCAACCATTTATCATAATGTGCTGTATGATTTCGTAAAATATATATTTTGTAATAGAACGATCCTAATTACTATCAGTATCACATCTTTATTATTGCACATAACCATATTTTTCTCCTGTGCTCTTCTTCTTTCTCCTTTTCGGGGTGTAGACATGCTGTCTACTGTGTATGTTTAAGGGCATGTCTTGGGTTCTATTAAACTCTTTTTATACGCCCGCTGAAAAAGCAGACGTGTTATGGGATGGCGCTGTCTGTCCGTCCGTTTCGTGTCCGGGCTGAATATCGCGCACTTTTCAAACTATGGATCCAACGTTTGGTAGGTAGGTGCATTAGGGGGAGACGACGTGTCATGTGTTGCTTTCGCTCATGTCGGCTGTTTCCATGGCAAACAGACACACCCTCTTTATCTCAGCCATTGTAAAGGTAGTTTTTCTTGTGTCCGGACTGTATATCACACACTTTTCAAGCTACTGATCTGAAGTTTGGTAGGTACGTGCATTAAGAGGAGACGATGTGTCATGCATTGCTTTTGCTCATGTGGGTTGTTTCCATGGCAACCAGACACACCCTCTTTACCTCAATCATTGTAAGGATAGTTTCCCTCAAGTCCGGGCTGTACATATCTTCCCAAATAAAGCTGTTTTCAATACTCAGTACAGTCCTTCTTTTCTTGTACACCACTAACTATCACATGTAACAATCCATACAGTGCTGAAAGTTTTCAATTCGCTGTTCCACCTGTTCAGACTGATATGTTTTTCAGGCGTATTTTGACTTCAGACTGAGCTCTTGTTTAATATAATATCGCATACCACAGTCTACTCGTCTATCTTGGTTTAAAGTAACCAACACTACTGTTTGGGATCAGTTGATCCATGAGCAGAATAGTACAAGTGAAAATTCAAGTAGTCGAGTATCGAGTTAGTTTATATGTTTACAGGGAAACTTTCCTTTAATTCTTTCTTGGATAATCACAGTTTGTTATATGCCCGCCAAAAGGCGGACGTATTATGTGATGGCGGTTTCCGTCCGTGTGTCCGTCCGTCCGTCTTGCCGTCCGCCGTGTCCGGTCTATATCTGGGACAGTTTTCTGTCTACAGTTCTAATTTTTGGTGAGTGGATACCCTATGGGGAGACGATGTGTCGCGTACCAAAATGAAGGTCGAGGTCAGAGGTCAAAGGTCACTGGCCTAAAAAAACAGAAAATCACTGAAGTGTTCGTGTCCGGTCTACATCTGTGAACGTTTTCTATCCACAGTTGCAAATTTTTGTGAGTGGATACGCTAGGTGAAGACGATGTGTCGCGTACCAAAATTAAGGTCGAGGTCAGAGGTCAAAGGTCACTGTTGCCTAAAATCAGGAAATCATTGATCGTTGACAGTTTTCTATCTACAGTTCTAATTTTTGGTGAGTGGATGCCCTAGGGGGGAACGATGTGTTGCATACCAAATGTAGGTCGAGGTCAGAGGTCAGTGTGACTGAAAAATCAGGAAATCATTAAAAAGTTCTAATTTTTTGTGAGTGGATTCAATAGGAGGAAATGAAGTGTCGCATACCAAAAAATAGGTCAAGGTCAAAGGTCAGTGTGACCCCAAAATCAGGAAATTATTAAAAATAACATTTTTTTGTGCCAGTAGATACATTAGGGGGACACAATGTGTCACCTACCAAAATGTAGGTCAAGGTCAAAGGTCAAGGTCACTGTGACCCCAAAATCGTGGAATTGTTAAAAATCATGATTTTTTTAGTCCATTGAGAAATTACGGGGATTCGTTTCGTCATGTACCGAAATTTAGATCCAGGTCCATAGTCAAGGTCGCTGTGACCCCAGAATCAAGGTCAAAGGTCAGTGTGACCTAAAAATCAGGAAATCAATAAAAATTACTAATTTTTTATGAGTGGATTCAATAGGGGGAAATGAAGTGTCGCATACCAAAAAAAATAGGTCAAGGTCAAAGGTCACTGACCCCAAAATCAGGAAATTATTACAAATAACATTTGTTGTGTCAGTAGATACATTAGGGGGACACGATGTGTCACATACCAAAATGTGGGTCAAGGTCACTGTGACCCCAAAATTGTGAAATTGTTAAAACTCATGATTTTTGTGTCCATTGAGAAATTATGGGGAGACGGTTTATCATGTGCCAAAATTTAGGTCAAGGTCAATAGTCAAGGTCACTGTGACTTCAGAATCAAGAAATCTTTGAAAAGTATTTTTTTTTTTTGTCAGTGGATACATTAGGGGGACATGTAGGTCAAGGCCGAACGTCAAGGTCACTGTGACCCCCAAAATCATGAGATTTATAAAAATCATGATTTTTTTTGTGTCCATTGATACATTGAGGGAAGACGATGTGTCCTGTACCAAAATTTAGGTCAAGGTCAAAGGTCAATGTCACTGTGACCCCAAAATCAGGAATTCATTACAAGTCACATTTTCGTATGCCTGTCGAAGACGAGGTCATGCAATGCGATGTTGCGTTCTATCCATTCATCCATTAACATTTGTTGTCCATGCGATAACTCTAGTTTCAAGGTATGGATTGGTACCAAACTTTGAGTATACCTTACTCGCATGGCAAAGAGGAGCCATACATCAATCGATCAAAGGTCAAGGTCACAGTCACCCAAAACTGAATCAAGTATAAGATGTGATATATGTTACATTCTCAGAAGCACAAAATTGTAGACCTTTCTCTGGTGTGCTAGCTACCAATTGGAATGAAGGCTATTAAACAAACTTGAAATTTGGACCAATATAATTCCAGATATACGGGCGTATATTGAAGCCCCTTGGGCTCTTGTTTGGATGTGTTTTCAGTTGATCAGCAAACATGGTGAGGAAGAAGATAGACAATCGTCTGAGGGTCCAGATAGAGAATGGAGTCGCACAGAATCATCGAACTATGTTCATTGTGGTCGGGGACCATGGCAGAGACCAGGTATTTATAATGTGATGGTGGCATGTAACTTTGACAATAAAACAAGAATCTGTATATTCAGCTAACAATTATATGGTACATGTAACTACTAACTATGTGGAAACTGGATGATGTTCTACAGAAACAATATGATACATCAGATAGTACTAATCAATTACACCTCATCACTGAACAGTACCAATCATAGGGTTTCTTTGTTTTCAAACAGTTTAAAGGTAAACTGCAAAGCTTTCCAATGTTCTGCTAAATTATCAGAAATCAAGGCCTTGGTAGTTATAGTTCATTTGTGGTAATAGTTCTGTGGATTAGTTTCTTCTTCCGAGTATATGATAAGTCAAAACTTATACCACCAGAAAACGGGAGCCACAACTTTCGAAAACTTCATAGATTGCCTCCCATTGTTTTTGGAACATAATGATGTTACAGTGATCCTCACTCATTCATCCGACGTCATGTAAAATGATACATTAACTAAAACTTGAATGAAGAAGACCTCTATAACGTAATAATGTTCTACAAGGAAAGAGAGACAAGTGATGCAAGTTTTCAATACGGATTTATAACAGGATAACTTTAATTTTGTAATCAGTACAATTTAGCAAAATATAATCGCCCAATAATTGTATAACAGTTATATCACATAACACAAGATGTATGTAAACAACATTTTAGAAAAAAAAAAAAATCTTTACAGTTCATCTTTAATACTGTGCAGTACATTCAGTATGACAGCTGTCACCATAGAATTAATTGCTTTGCACTGCACGAAGTGATAATGGCTCAGCATGTACTGTGCAGTTTCTGTGAGGAACCATTTAATGATGTTTTCTAACATCAGACCAGCCAAAATCAATGTGATGCACCTACATGTTTATGATACAATTTAAGCTGTATCACACCCTTTATGTTTTACAGTATCAATCATAGTTTTCATTCTATTTTGACATCTGAATGATAAGATATTGTTATGTGAGAAATAAATTTTCATACTCTTAATCATTTATCTGAATTTTATCATACCCAATATGAAATATGGGTATCACACCCATATGAAACTCACTTTAGCTTGTTCCAAAAGGATGAAACTCGATAAAGCCTTGTTTCATCATACATGTATGTGTTTTATCAAACTCATGTGATAAAAATCAGATAAATGACCACTCGTAGTGATAATCTATATGTACTGTAAAAGATCAGACGCAGGTTACCCTAGAATCAATCTAGAATCCTTTGAGTAACATGATAAGGAATTATTCATATGGTATACAGTGAAACCTGTGTAAACCAACCATGCTTTGGACCAGATTATACTGTCTGTTTTGACAGGATTCTGGTTTATCAGGGCTCAAAATATCTTAAATTTAAGTATTGTCAGTATTTAGAAGTTGGTTAGTTTTACCCAGGTGTTTCTATTCACTGGTTTCACTGTATAAGTATTGTAATTAAATTCTTAATTTTAACATTAAGTGGGTACAATATTTCTGTTATGATCAGAACTCTAGTATTTTGTTAATTAAAATTTTCTTGTGTAACCTTGATGCCGACAGAATTACTGCTGATTTATTCTGTTTTGTTGTTATCTTCCCTTAGGTTGTCATATTACACCACATGTTGTCAAAGACGGTTGTCAAGTCGCGACCCTCGGTTCTCTGGTGCTACAAGAAGGAATTGGGCTTCAGCAGGTGCAGTATATATGTCAGAGCTACTGCACCAGGCATGCCTGGCCGGCTACAGACATGAATTTGCCTTTTTCAATGTTTGCTGAAAGCAGTCCTTATGCATCCCAAGTAGTCTCCCTGAAACTCTTGTTATTCAAGGGGTGACTTAATACAAAATTACAGCTGAATATACCAAATATCACACATCTTGCTCAGTGAAACACAATCATCTTCATGATATTAGGTAGACATTTTATTGGTGGGTTAACAGATCAGGACTTCTTCTTTTTAGTGGTTTGAAACTGGATGTATCTAGATTTAGAATCGGGGATTGTTGACTTACTTGTACTTCCAGTGTTTTACTTCATTGTACTGAAGTAGATGTAACATAACATGGTAAGACCTTGGTCATGGAGCGTCGCCAGGTTTTCTTGAGAAGGGGTCGGTTTGTATGCTTATTTAGCCCATGAGCCCATGATTGTGCTGTCCAACATAGGAAAATGACATACTGTTCAGCGCTGAGAGGGGGTCATTCTCACTCAGTGACCACCTCTTAACGATGCTCTTGCTGGTCTCTGACAATGAGATAGTACATGGAATATAGAAAATAAGGTGTGTCCTCTTGCTCTAACATGTGCTGTAGTCATACAGTGAGTGTATTACATAGAAATACAAGAAATCATTCACTTATACCCCCAGGAAGCTGAAATAGAGAGTAACATTGGGTTAACCTGAATAGCTGAAAAAGAATGATTTTAAACCATTATAACCAAATAATGACACTCCCACTAATAATTTGATTACAAGAAGTGAAATTTTGCACTACAGTCAGAGAGTGATCAAATTTATTAAAACAAAAAGTTGACAAAATGATTCAAAGTCAAGCAGACAATCCATTATTTCTTCGTTACTTCAATGATTTTAGAGGGTGATAAAACATGTAATTGATTGGGGTTGCTTGAATCTTAATAGAGGGATTGAATTATTGGAGGCATTACCATATCACAATTGTTATAGATTGTAACTTCTCTAACCCTGACTTGTTTCATGATGATTCTTTGGAAGGGAAAACACTTCAATCATGTCAGTGATTATATTATAGTATATTTTATTTTCTCAATTTCAGTCATCGTAAGAAAAGAATGAAACAATTGCAAAAGAAGATAAGAATGGGAAAAATTGATGTGAAGGAAGATGACCCATTCGAGTTGTTTATATCTGCCACAACTATACGATACTGTTACTATTCTGAGACACACAAGATCCTCGGCAACACTTACGGGATGTGTATTTTGCAGGTGAGAACGTGTTTTAAATCGATAGGCTCAACTGATTGGGAGATGCATTACAGAATGTGTATTTTTTGCATGGTGATCATGTGTATTGTATATGTACTTAGAGGATAATGGGGAAAACACAGGGAAAGCTTATTCACAAGGAAGTACTAGGTACAAGACAATGGGAACTTGGAATGTGTGTTTATATGTGAAATAATGGGAACAGATTCGTACATGAAATGTCTATTTATATGTGGGCGCAAGATACTGAGAACATTAAATTTGTATTTACAGATCGACCAAAATTCTACAAACAAACTACAGGGGTCACAAAACAAATTTCTAGTTGCCAGCCATTTGGCGAGCATGGTTAAAAATTTACTCACCACATTGGTGGCCTCAAGCTTTTTTCACTCGCCAATCCTGGCTGAATTTTTCATGTAATAATTGACCGACGTCAAGTGTTTCCAACAGCATTATATTAGAGCCCAAATTGGACAAGAGATGTATAAATGTTGTGTTTTTCTGTAGCCCAACAAACCACACAGGTATACAGATGACCGAAACGTTTTCACCACGTTTTTCATCATCAACGAAATCATCTTTGCATAGTATATGCTCGAAGAGCAGTGTCCGTGAAGGTTCTGGAAACTCTTCAGCTGATAGTATTTAAGTGCATGGGAAGAATGGTTGGTGAATTATCAGACGAGTCACAGTTCAATACTGCTCAAGAGTATCAACATCCTAATGACTATAGGCTGTGTGTGATGATGATGATGATGTGTAAATCATCTACTTTTCTTAGAATCGGCAATTGCTTCAAGGATAATTTCCCGCAGTTGCTGCCATTTCTGTTAGTTCTCCGTGCACGTGGCAAAATTTTCACTGTCCCGTGCTAGGAATAGCCTGTGCAGGAGACTACCACTTGTGGGACAAGCGAAAAAATTATGGCCAGGCTGGAGTTGACGGTGATCGTTCTTGATTAGAAAATATTTATTAAAGGCGTTTCAGTTTCTTTTGCCATTGATTTTCAGTGGTAAATTTTAACGCCAACAGTCAGTCACAGTCATTCATTTAACAGTGATGCGGTAAGCTGTTGAACCATATTTGTGCACCCATTGAGCAGTCCAAACTCCAGTGTATGAATTTAGGTCAGGCCACGTGTGCTCTAAAAATAGACTAGAGGCTCCCCCTCTTCTGACACAGCATACATGGCATATACATGTCCGAAGATCGTCGACACTCTCTATCTTGATTCTTTGTTCAATTTCGGCCTGATCGGATTTCGCTCCCTGATGAAGTAAAGCCAAATGTACTTTGGCGAATAAAGATTTAAAGCATCAACAATTCATTTGCCGAATTGGAGATGCACTCTATTTTTTACACTTTTATTTTTTTTAAATTCACTCGCCGGCAGTCATATTTTAGTCATCATTGGCGAGTTGTCAACTGGGTTTCGTGAGCTCTGACATATTCAAATATACTGGGAACATGGAATTTATATTTACGAAAGGACATAGAATGTGTATTTTAGACATAAATGCACAAGGTAAATGGGAACATGGAATGTAACATTTGAACCTGTTCTACAGGTGTATATATAATATTGATCAATTCTTCTACCAAACAAGTCCTATGACACAATAACAATTTCACATGTCATTTCAACATAAATCCAGACAAGGACATGTGTTTAGGTTTAATATTTTCCTGAATGAAAAATAGTAATTTATTTGTTTTATGTCTTGACAGGACTTTGAAGCCTTGACACCAAACTTGCTGGCAAGAACTATTGAGACTGTGGAAGGAGGGGGTCTTGTATTGATACTGCTACGCTCCATGAAATCTCTCAAACAGCTCTACACTATGACCATGGTGAACTTACATCTGCTGGCTTATTACATCCTTATACACAAGTCAAATTCTCCGTTCACACGTCAAATTAGCCTTGATAGTTCAGACCACCGAAAGCATTCAAATCCGAGGGGAAAATTTCATCTACAAACCAGAGCCAAGCCAATCAAAACATACCCAGCAACTGTGTCTAGAGACTTATTCTGTCAGTAGTTACGTCAATCCTCTTATTATATGGTGGTAGGGTTGTCCAGATATACATAGGGCAGCTGGTCAATAATCCACTCATACGACACATTTCAAAATTCAAATGGATTCGAGGTCAATGACAGTTCGTGTCTTTTTAAAAATTCTTATGAACAGAGCCAGTGGGCTGATATATCAAGGGTAATTCGAAGTGTGAACAGAGAATTCGACTTTTGTATAAAGATGGCATATTGAGGAGGCTAGAAATTCTGTATTCACTATTTGAATAAACAGCTACATCAGAGGGAGCTACATGTAGATTAGCAACCTGATATACCTGTGAATATCAGTTCTTTTATAAGGAAAATAAAAATTTTCTTGTAAAGCAGTCACTCATATTTACTGGTGGCACAGCACAGAGATCTTCTTTACAATACTGGTATTTCATTCTCATGGCATCATTGTATACCTCCTATTGTCAGATATACCCTCTGATTGCATTGGGGTTAAAACCATGGTGCACAGCTTCTGTATGCATGGCTCTCAGCCAATTGGCATCATATATTACTACAATGAGCGGTGTGGATTCAGGATGTCACAGCTAAATAAAGGTGTACCAGGTGCTCTTGCTTCTTCTAGCAGCTTCATTTTACCATAAGATGTACTGTATTCATTTTCCATCTCTCTCTTGTATGTAGATACTTACTTAAAGGTTATACAAAATGGTCTCAAAATCTGCTACTTTTTTGTGCTAAATTGTTGTAGAGGTGATTATATAGACTTGTTTTACATTTTTGTATGTTTTCAAACTGCCCAAGGTTGGAAATAGCAGCAGTAAAGTGCGACAATTTCACGCCCCTTTCAAAACAGCGAAAGCTGTGATCGCTTGACCTGTGACGTCACAACCTGATTACGATCTCGGTCAAATGCCTGATGTGACGTCAAAATGTCAGCGACATCACGCTAGAACTCCCACAGTTGGGTGAATCTTTCGTAACAACGCCTGACGTCATAGACTATGACGTTTACGGCGCAATCGTAATCAGGTTGTGACGTCATGCACCGGAGGTCATGGCTCCAATACGTTTTCTCCCACATGTGTGCTATTCGTGTCCTAAAACCCACTTCGACGACATTATTCAAGAAAAAAATACTAATTTGTTGTTTGGAACACTACCGGGTATGTTTTAATGCAAAGTAATATAGAGTCATTTGGTATAACCTTTAATCAAAATTGATCAAGACTGTATGTGCATGTGTGCCACGTTTACTTGCCCAAGGCAATCAGAGTTTTTACACCAACAGTTGAGGAGGTTACAATATCTGACAATGAGAAAATGCTTCTATGTATGATTAATGAGGAAGTATCAAAATAGTTCAAATCATGGATCTGTGCATTCAAGTCAGACACCTGATTTGGAGCCCATCAATATTTTACAGAAAGAATGCCATGGCTAACATGGAATGGCTTTGGTAACTGAAATCAGGCTCATGGAAAATCATTTTTCAGTGCTGCTGAGATATCATGATTAACTACACAGTTGGCACATTCTGGTATTGAAATCAATTACTGACTACCAATTTCCAACCCATGCACAAAATATTCAGAATGTTCCATTTGAATATTGACAGGATGTCCATGCCCGGTTTAGGACAGAGTCCCATCAAGATGTTGTGGGAAGATTCAATGAAAGGTGAAGTACCTGGTTTTCACATTTAATTGTTAATATTGGTAATAGTGTTATCTCAGATTTTCGCTGAATCATAACTAATCTACATCTAGACATATAGTTCCAATTATTTTCCCCCCCCCCCCCCCCAAACAATGTCACCCCTTACAGTCACCATTTCTAAGATCATATCACTACCCAGTGACTCAAACCCAGCTGTACACACACAGAGCTGCGGACGGATGGAGGCATGCAGCCCCAGATGGATAGAGGCATACAGCCCGGATGGATGGTGGCATGCAGCCCTGGATGGACAGAAGCATGCAGCACCAGACGGACGGAGGCATGCCGCCCCTGATGGCCCCTTTATAGTATAGATGGATACATATGGATGAGTGTTGCATGTACAAGATATTACCAGTAAACCGGGTGAGAGGGAATGCACTGTTTCACGATTGCCATTGTATCGTTTCAGATTTCTACTGTCTCTGGCGTCGTGTAAGAACTGTATGGTGATAGATGATCAGTTTAACATTCTCCCGATCTCCTCACATGTACTCCATATCGCACCGATCCCTCCAAAATCAGCGGTTAGTATGATGACGAATCATACCGGTTTCCAACATTCTGGTCCTGAAAGTGATATCTGTAAAGTTATACATACATAAAAATTATTTAATTATGACACGATATTGTTTTCGATGGTTCACATGTACAGTAGTTGAATTATAGATAGTCTTTGATTTGCTGGATTTGTGTCTTCGGTTTGTTCATTTTGTCCTCGAAAGCTAAAGATACAGTAATCCCTCTAATAATTCACAGGAAGAGAAATTTTCAATTATAAAATATGGGAGTGATCAAATTTATTAGAACAGAAATTTAAAAAAAAAATAGTACAAAATCATGCAGATAATTGGTTATTACTTTGTTATTTTTATGATTTTAGAGGGTGATCAAATTTATTAGAATGGTTGATTGAATTGTGTTCCCAAATTTGTGAGATAATTTAATTCTGATAGGTGGATTGAATTATTAGAGGGATTACCATAGTTCTCAATACAGGATTCTTAAATTTAGTCTTCCCTCAAGTTTGAAATCCGTGCATGATATTTCTCACTGAAGTCAATTAACTGTCAAGATCACAGTCTGGTGATGGATCAGATTGTTAATAGATGTGGGATGATGTGATCATGCCCCAGGACAGCTGTGAAAATGCTTCCAGAGTGAGAAAGGAAGTTACCAAACTGAACTGGTATGTGGTATATTGGCTGTGCTCTTTCTCTCCCAGACCTGATTAGAACGCAAGAACTAACAAACATCCATGTGATTACGTAATAGTATCATATTGTTGTTTGTTTTTTGCAGGAGGATGGGTTAAGTCCCTTGGAAGAGGAACTGAAGGAGGTAAAGGAATCGTTACAGGATACTCAGCCCGTCGGAGCTCTGGTCAACTGCTGTAAAACACTCGATCAGGTAAACATACAAACACAAGTTTCCACTGAATTAGCTCCAGTGGGCTGTTCTCTTCTACTTACGATCACCATCCTGATGCCAAGCCATTCATCAGGTCTAGCTGTTGTGAAAAATACTGGATGGCTCATATTTGTCAACATTGTTTGCCATAACAAGCAATAAAATAATTCAAATCTGTATCATCTCACCTTAGTATTGAGCATTTGTTGCAACAATCTATCTAGAGCTACTAGAGCTGGAGGAATGGCTTGGTGCTGGGGCCTTAAAAGTTCCACTGTATCTACCACTTAATGATACCATTTGTTATCCATGACTCTAGAACTCATTGCTTTTCGCCCTTGTACCAAATCTCATTCAAATACATAATAATTCATGTTAAAGAAAAATAATGTATAGTTTCTGTAGTTTTCTCAGTGTACAGCCCTAATAAATAAATGGTCATACATGTGTCGTATTATTTCATACCAGGCCAAGGCTTTATTGAAATTTGTTGAGGCAATTTCTGAAAAAACACTGCGAAGTACGGTTGTCATGACTGCAGCTCGGGGGCGAGGGAAATCAGCTGCTCTGGGTTTGGCCATGGCTACAGCTGTAGGCTTTGGGTGAGTTAGGGCAAGATATTGTCACCTTCTTGATAATCTGGAAAAATGTAAATGTACAATTTATTAATATGCAGACTGAGGATTGTCCTTAAGGGGTTAGTTATTGATGATAAATGCTAAATAACATCAGTATTGAAGCACTAGGCCTACTTGAAAAATGAGCCTATCCAAAAAATCTGATATTTTGACCACGTTGTTTTTCATCATATAAATCATTTTCGTATTAATCAGAGAATCTAAGAAGTAACATGGATTTCAATGGAATTTTAGGGTTCGCACAAAAATGTGGACTCGATGTGCTGTCTTATGAAAAATTGACATTGTGAACATTTAATATCTTCGCTTATATTTTTACCACATGTACATGTATTAATATTTCTGGTTAAAATTAGCCACAAAAACTGGGCTCTTCACCATGCCGATATTTGGAAATAGAGATGTGCCAAAATCACAAGTCCAAAATCCAAAATGTATGTAGGCTGAAACCCGAGTGTAAATTTGAAGGTTTATTACTGCCAGACATGCCAGATAGCTGAAATTTTAGCTGTTTATGACAGTTTGATTCATTCTCAATTGATATGAATTCTTATTTGGCTATAACTTCTGTTAAACGAAAGGTAGTGGAACCTCTTAATTTCCAAAGTGGGCTTTAATAGTACAATCCATTTTTACCCCTCAGCCTATTAGGCTGTGGGGTCTTGTCGTCGGCAAGTACGTCCGGTCGTCAGTCGTCAACAAGTCTTGTGACCGGTCTAGAAGCCAAACCGTTGCTTCTAGAGACTTCAAATTTGGTATGCAGGATTGTTGGGTGGTCAATCACAAGCCTATTGAATCTGGACCCGATTGGTTGGAAACTTAGCAGCCATTTTTAATTTATGCGAAACCGTTCCAGCTTTCTCATTTACCAAGATATCTTTAGAACGACTTACCCTAGGCACACCAAACTTGCTGTGCTCATCCATATGCTCGTGACCCAGAACCCTATTGAATCTGGGCCCGATTGGGTGGAAACTTTGGTGGCCATCTTTAATTTATGCGAAGCCATGAATCTTGTGTATCTCGGAAACCATTTCGCTGTTCATTGTGAAACTTGGTATAGATTATCGATACAACTTGCCGTGCACATCCATATGCTTGTGACCCAGAACCCTATTGAATCTAGACCCGATTGGGTGGAAATTTTGGTGGCCATCTTTAATTTATGCGAAACCATGAATCTTGTGTATCTCGGAAACCATTTCGCTGTTCAGTGTGAAACTTAGTATAGATTATCGATACATCAAGAAACTTTAAAGGAATGACCAAACCAGTTTCCCTGATTGAGTGAAAGCCTTGGTGGTCATTTTTAATTTATGCAGAATCTTTAATAAAGTATTTCTCTGATACCATTGAAGTGTTCTATACGAAACTTGGTATACAGCATCGATGTATCAAGAGACTTGCAATGAATAACCACATCAGTTCTTCTGAGAGGCGGGAAGGATGGCCGGCCATTTTTAATTTATGCAAAATCATTAATGATCTCTGCCTCTGCAGGGTGCGAAATAGCCCTTTGCCCGGTTGCCCGGGGCAACCTAAATTTCCTTTGGGCAACCAAATTCTGTCCAAATTGCAATGCATTTGGATGTGTAGGATGCCCGTGCTTGCTGATGGGCAACTATAATTTGTTTGTGTATTTCATACCCTGCTCTGATACCGTTCAAGTGCTCGATGTAAAATTTGGTAAACATCATGGATGCATCAAGAGACTTATGATGAATGACAGAACTGGTTTCTCTGATTGGGTGGAAATCTTGGCGGCCATCTTTAATTTATGCAAAATTTTTAATGATGTACATATCTGTGATACCATTTAAGTGTTCTATATGAAACTTGGTATACAGCATCGATGTATCAAGAGACTCGCAATGAATAACCACATCAGTTCCTCTGAATTATGGGAAGGATAGGCAGCCATCTTTAGTTTGTGCAAAATCATTAATGATCTCTATCTCTGATACCGTTCAAGTGCTCAATGTAAAATTTGATATACATCATCATTGCATCAAGTCTTACGATGAATGACAGAACTGGTTTCTCTGATTGGACGGAAATCTTGGCGACTATTTTAATTTATGCAAAATCATTAATGATCTATATCTGATACCATTTTAGTGGTTCATATGAAGAAACTTACATGTACAATTAATGACAACCAATTTCTCTGATTAGGTAGAAAACTTTATTGCCATCTACAATTTATGCAAAATCTATACCTCTGGTACTGTTCAAGTGTTTGATGCAAGACTTTGTATACATCATCAGTACATCAAGAGACTAAAAATGAATGACCGAACCATTTTCTCTGATTGGATGGAAACCTTGGCAGCCGTTTTCAATTTATGTAAAATCATTGATGATCTATATATCCTTTGATACTGTTCAAGTGTTTAGTATGCTTGGTATACGTTATAGATACATCAAGAGACAAGTAATGACTGCCGGTTTTTCTGATTGGACGGAAAACTTTACGGCCATTTCTGATCGCAAGTTTTTTTATAATCTCTATATTTGTCACTTGACTGCTTGATGTTCCTGATATTTTCAAAGTAGTACATGTATGGTTCGAATTGAATAGATTGTGAATGGCTGGCACCCAGAGCCAAGGGGTTTTAGATGCGCAGCTTCGTATTCCTATCAAAACTCTATATTACTTAGCTCCCACTGAAAATCGGAAGACTTTTATTATTGTTCAGATTATTATTATTGTTCAAAGCAAGAATGGCTTGAAGCCTTTTGTTTTTGTTCAGAATATTTTTGTTCTTCCGCCATATTTTTCGCACGTGATATATCAAATTATTTATTATAGTTCTCCAATTCATCCAACATCCCACACTGAATTTATCACATTTTAATCTTTTACAAGCCACAGCTAAAGCATCTTCTGCATTCAACCAAATCTTTCAGGCTTTTACATACGCATTTTCCATTTATTGTGTACCAATATACACTGACTAAAACTGTCTGGCTGAGGGGTTGTTACACCTTTTCGGTGCTGCCTCATGTATGACCAGCTCCAGTTGTGAAAAGTTTTGGTAGTTGAAAATGACCCAACCTGCATTGGGAGTTTTTGGGAGTTGATAATGCTAAGAGAAATTTGCCAAGATGACAGAAACTGAGCCCATGATGACAATAAAATAGATGACATACTATGCCATTTATGGTTTTGGTCTCTGTGGCCAGTTTCGATTGCTCCATCTTACAAGTTCTAGATTGGATTTTCACAATTCAAGATGTTACACCCATTCGATATATATATTGGGATTCAAGCGTCGACATGTAAAACCCTCTTTGAGGATCACAAGCAACAAATTGTTTATAACACAGCTACTTCCCTCCTACTGTCTATCTAATTGGAGGATGATTGAATAGTAGTTTGGAAGAATTGGATCCAAAGAAGGTAGACCTAATAGCACTGGCCTGAAAAAGGAACAGGGTCAAATGAATCAGACAAGGGTATGAACTATCGGCATTTGAGTGGAACTTAAATCAAGTCTGCTGACCTGAACAGGGTCTCCTTCATTCAATTCCTGATTTGGTCATTCTCAACTATCAAAACTTTCCACAAGTCATAACATGGATTACTAAATACTGCACTTCAGAAATTCTTCAATTTCTTAGACTGATTACAGTACATCTACACCAGTGGTCGAATTTAGTATGGGTCCGCTGGCCCATGGCCAGTAAAATTCCCGTCGGACCCGTTCACTTGGCCAAGCAGTGGTCCGACTGGCATGACTGGCAAGTGCAGATTTCGAACAACAAAAATACTCATTTTCGAACGTTTTGGTCTGCGTGTAGGCTATACAAGTTCTAATGCAATCGATAAAATACTTGCGAACAAAGCTGTGGTTTCGTCGATTACGGCGCAAATTCGAAATGGTTCTAGCGATTACTTTTGGCGCATGTTTAAAGCCGCCCAATGTAATCCATAAAAAGAAAAATGTTAAATATTATCACAACTCGCTGTTGTTTGACAGGAGATTGGTCGCCATTCCTGTTGAACTGTCAACATGTGGCGGTTCATCGATGCTGTTGAACCGCCAGAAAAAAAGCCAAACTAACTGATTGAATTCATGCAAAGCAGAAATGCCAAATGTGACTTTCTCTTCAGATTAACAGTGTGTGTTTATTCAGAAATTATACTCACAGTCAGATATAAATTATTTATCTGAGCATTCATCTTATATAAAACTTCATTAAATTTTGGAGGACCAGTTCACTTGATTGCTTCATTTGTCAATGTGGTCAACATGAAAACAGTTTCTTTTTGGAATAGTAAAGCTTCAAATTTAAAATATTTGTGGAATTAAAAAAATTCAAATATATGTATTTTTTGTTCTCAGGTACTCAAATATATTTGTTACTGCACCAAGCCCAGAAAATCTCAAAACATTATTTGAGTTCATATTCAAAGGATTTGATGCACTGGAATATCAGGTAAATGAATTATAGCAAAGTTAATTGTCCTGAAACCTGATGACGTAGGCCCCCTACATCCATGACGATGAAATCGCACTTCTATCCCTTGATGCAATGCAGGCCCCAACATCCATGACAATTAAATGACTGGTGGGGATCGTTATACAATTCAATTAGCCTGTCACCTCCCTCGTGTAACGTGACATCAACTTAATTGGCAGCGCGAGGTACCTGAACTGCACAGTCGGAAAAGCAAGCTTACATGTAGGACTTCACGCTGTGCGGCGTGTGTACTGCGCGTTGACAATTTAATTAGTTTCGTGTTACATAAGTGCTGTTCCATTTAAAAAGGTATGGGAGGGGCGGAAGGCAGCTTTGAATTATACCCCACCACCCATAGAAATTTTATTGGCCTTCCCAAAGTTGTAACATGGATTGAAGGGAATTTCCCCCTATGACCCATAGAATAATATATTGAGTGCCTTCCTCCCCTCCCATACATTTTTAAATGGAACAGCCCTAAGCGATTTCTGGATAAGTGATCATCTGTCATGCAGATGGATGAATGCACCATTTATTGATTGAAAGAGGTATAATACGTCATCAGGGTTCAGGTCCATTAACCAGAATAATATTCTATATACTTCAATCAGAGGTTCTTAAATGAGAAATATAACAAGTTTATGCAGCAGTACAACCTATCCCTCCAACTTAGAAGATTACTTGAAGGGTGTTGTAGTTACGTTTCTGAGAACTGTATGATTGATAATAAATTTTGAGAAATTTAGATATTGAATCTCATGATGATGACAATGATGTAAATGCATATGAAATATCATGTTTGTTTGTTCAGGAACATTTGGATTATGAGCTGGTACAGTCCACCAATCCCGAGTTTAACAAGGCCATAATACGAGTGAATATTTTCAGAGAACACCGACAGACCATTCAAGTGAGTGCTTACATGTACACTTCACCTGCAAGAATTCATGCACAGCCATTCATGAGGACTCAATACCATTCATCATGGTTCAGTAATATTCATCATGGCTCAATACCATGTATCATGGCTCAATACCATTCATCATGGTTCAGTAATATTCATCATGGCTCAATACCATTTATCATGGCTCAATACCATTCATCATGGTTCAGTAACCTTCATCATGGCTCGATACCATTCACCATGGCTCAATACCATTCATCATGGTTCAGTAACATTCATCATGGCTCAATACCATTTATCATGGCTCAGTATCGTTCATCGTGTCATCATTAATCATAGCTCAATACTATTCATCATGGTTCAGTACCATTCATCATGGCTCAGTACCATTTATGGTTTAAACAATATATTTATTTCAATGAAGAAATAGGGATGGGGGATAGTAACATTTATCATGGCCCAATACCATTCAACATGGCTCAGTAGTATTTATCACAATTCAGTATTATTCATCATAGCTCAATATTATTCATCATGGCCCAGTACCATTCATCATGGCTCAATACCATTCATCATGGCTCTACCATTCATCATGGCTCAATACCATTCATCACAGCTCAATACCATTCATCATGACATAACATTCATCATGGCTCCGTACCATTCATCATGGCTCAATACCATTCACTATGGCTCAATACCATTAATCATGGCTTAATACCATTCATCATGACTCAGTAGCATTCACCATGGCTCATTACCATTCTTCATGGCTCAATATCATTCATCATGGCTCAATACCATTCATCATGGCTCAATACCATTCATCATGGCTCAATACCATTCATCACAGCTCAATACCATTCATCATGACATAACATTCATCATGGCTCAATACCATTCATCATGGCTCAATGCCATTCATCACAGCTCAATACCATTCATCATGACATAACATTCATCATGGCTCAGTACCATTCATCATGGCTCAATACCATTCACCATGGCTCAATACCATTAATCATGGCTTAATACCATTCATCATGACTCAGTAGCATTCACCATGGCTCATTACCATTCTTCATGGCTCAATATCATTCATCATGGCTCAATACCATTCATAATGGCTCAATACCATTCATCATGGCTCAATACCATTCATCACAGCTCAATACCATTCATCATGGCTTAATACCATTCATCATGGCTCAATACCATTCATCACAGCTCAATACCATTCAACATGACATAACATTCATCATGGCTCAATACCATTCATCATGGCTCCATACCATTCATCACAGCTCAATACCATTCATCATGACATAACATTCATCATGGCTCAATACCATTCATCATGGCTCAATACCATTCACCATGGCTCATTACCATTCTTCATGGCTCAATATCATTCATCATGGCTCAATGCCATTCATCATGGCTCAATACCATTCATCATGGCTCAATACCATTCATCACAGCTCAATGCCATTCATCATGACATAACATTCATCATGGCTCAATACCATTCACCATGGCTCATTACCATTCTTCATGGCTCAATATCATTCATCATGGCTCAATACCATTCATCATGGCTCAATACCATTCATCATGGCTCAATACCATTCATCATGGCTTAATACCATTCATCATGGCTCATTACCATTCTTCATGGCTCAATATCATTCATCAGGGCTCAATACCATTCATCAGGGCTCAATATCATTCATCGTGGCCCAATACCATTCATCATGGCTCGGTACCATTCATCATGGCTCAATACCATTCACCATGGCTCAATACTATTCATCATGGCTTGATACCATTCACCATGGGTCAGTACCATTCACCATGGCTCAATACTATTCATCATGGCTCAGTACCATTCACCATGGCTCAGTACCATTCTTCACAGCTCAATACCATTCATCATGACATAACATTCATCATGGTTCAATACCATTCATCATGGCTCAATACCATTCATCATGACTCAGTAGCATTCACCATGGCTCATTACCATTCTTCATGGGTCAATACCATTCAGCATGGTTCAATACCATTCATTATGGCCCAATACCATTCATCATGGCTCGGTATCATTCATCATGGATCAATACCATTCACCATGGCTCAATACTATTCATCATGGCTCGATACCATTTATGGCTCAATATCATTTATCACGGCTCAATGTCATTCATCATAGCTCAATACTGTTCCATTATGGTTCAGTACCCTTCACCATAGCTCAGTACCATTCATCATGGCTCAATACCATTCCTCATGGCTCAGACCATTCATCGTGGCTCAATACTATTAATCATGGCTCAGTCCATTCATCATGGCTCCATGCCATTTATCACGGCTCAATAACATTCATCATGGCTAAATACCATTCATCATTGTTCAGTACCACTCATCATGGCTCAGTACCATTTGCCACGGCTCAGTACCATTCATCATGACTCGATACCATTTATCATGGCTCAATACAATTCATCACGGCTCAATACCATTCATCATGGCTCAATACCTTTCATCATAACTCAATACTATACATCATGGCTCAGTACAGTTCAGCATGGCTCAGTACTATTCATCATGGCTCAGTATAATTCATCATGGTGTTGTAGAAATGTCTATCTAGGATGCACAGGACCAGTGCAGCAGTCGAACATGGACAAATACTTAACCATGTCAACTAAACATGTATGTTCATCAGTGAAAAATATGGGGCAGATCTATGTAGAATAAACATAACTTTAGCGATTTTATGCATGTTAAACTTGATAATCCTCATATTATAGATATCCCCATAATTAAGTATAGGAATCTGCTCACTGTTCCTTCATACATAGCAATTGAGACAAACGCTATTGTATGATTTGATTTGTTCAATCTATCCTACAGTGCTAAACAATATTAATAGTTAGCACGGTAATATTCCAGATATTTACCTGCAGCTATTGACAGACATTTACTGAACTATTTTTTCCATAGTATTTAGCCATTGGATTATAGAGAACTTTGAAGCCTGTCCTGTATATATTGTAGTATATCCATCCTGGGGATGCTCATAAGCTAGGTCAGGCTGAGCTAGTCTGTATAGATGAAGCGGCGGCCATTCCTCTACCCCTGGTGAAGAACCTTCTTGGACCGTACCTTGTCTTTATGTCCTCCACTGTTAATGGGTAAGTCCTCACTGTTGTGAGTCAGGGCTGTTCCAGGAAAAATCCTATGAGGGGGGTGGGCGGCAAAAAATTTGAAGTCCTACCACCCATAGGAATATTATATTGCTGAACACCGCTATCCACAGGAATTTAATCCAATGTATCCTCTCTGTCTGGAACCACCCATAGGAATTAATTGCAAACATGAGGTTTGTCAAAATGTTGGTGTGCCACACTTTTATCCTGATATCCAAGGATTGGTTATAAAGTATCCCGGTTAACTGTATCTGCTCATGGACTAATACTCGCTCATGACACTGTGTCAAGTTCATGCCTGAAGGCGGTGCTCGATACATAATGACATTGTACGTCCAGAAATTTTGCCCAATGTATTATATACATTTAAAACATAGTTTCATTGTTCGATGAACAACATGACGAACACAGATATACACTATACAGAAGTCATCTGCAAAAGGGCGCCAAAATTCGTTCTCCGTCCCATCTGTACACGCACACAATATGAATATAGAACAACAAAATAAACCTGTGTTAAGAACATACAGCGTCCCCTTTCGAATTCGTACGGAAAGGGAGAATAATCTATTTAGTTCCACATTTCATGGCACACGATTCGTCATACTTGTACGTCTACAGTGCTGCAAAATTTTATACGGTGATATTTTACTATTTTTGCGTGTTGGGAAACACATGGTAATTCCAGTAAATAGTTTTAGCTGTAGGGAAACAATCACCCATCGGAAATATAATACCCCATTTCGTATTTTAATCCGCCATCCACAGGAAATTGTTCTGGAAGAATACCACCACCCACAGGAAAAAAAAGTCTTGCTGCCCACCCCTCCATTAGGATTTTTCCTGGAACAGCCCTCAGTTCTGGGAACGCAAATTTCCACGTTGTTATAGTACAGTATCTTATAATTTCAAAGAAGCACATGAATACAGTAGGGCAGGAAGATGCATAAAGATTTATAGTCTTGTAGGAAGAAAACATTAATCTTGTTTTGCGGAGACCAAGATATAATATGCCATTATCTGTGATGGTCTGTCAAGGTGAGAGAGTGTTTGAGGGGCAATAGTATGTACTGTGCTATCAAAAACCAGATGTTAAAAAAGCAGATGTTGAACAAAAAGAACAAAATTAGTGTGTACAAGATTGGGAGAGAGCCATAACATGATTATATCAAATAGTATGGTATAGAAATGCAGAGGACCAGAATGGTTTCTCTTACCTAAATATGGAGTATGGTTAAAGAAGTGGGGGGGGGGGATGTGGCATATTATTATCCCCTGCTCGAGCCCCTGGAGGATATAAAATCACTGTCAGTCTCTGTGTCACATTTCCCTGTTAACATGATAATTTCAAAACTATTGATTCATACTCCAAATTTTGAATGAAGATATAAATGGGGAATAACATTCCTATTCATTTTGAGGTCATAATATCAAAGATCAAGACACCCCTGGGGAGTTTGCCGGGGAGGGGTCCTTTTCATGAACTTATCTGTTTAACTTGAGAACAAACTTTAATATATTAGCACCCATTAAGATTTAATGCCGCATTTTCTTCACATTTTTCTTCCTTAATGAATTCTGATCTGGAAGGAATATATTTGAGTGCAAATTGGTATTTTTTTGTGTTGTCTGACAATTGTCGAATCCAGCGGGGGATATGTGAGCTCTCGGCTCTTGTTGATTTGGAGATTAGCAGATCGGAGTTCTGATTATCTCAGGATAGTGTATTGGTCAAGATTATATCAGGATTTGCCAGAACCCATTTAATCTATTTTCTGTGTATATTGTAGGTATGAAGGCACAGGTAGATCCCTTTCACTGAAACTGGTCCAGCAGCTGAGAGCTCAGTCCTCAACATTCGGAAACACATCCGTGGAAGTACAAAAGGCTGTCAACATGGTCACTAAACCAGACAGTACATCATCAGCTACAGGTCTGTTTACCCTAAAGTTATCCTCTTATGAACATGAAGAAACCGGGTACAGTTAGTTGTATGTTCAACTTTTAAGTTAAATTTATGTCAGATTTCGGATTATCTTTGAGTTGGAAATAAGGAGAACTATGATAATCCAATTCCCACTTGTACAGACTTCAATGTAAAACCATTTCAGTATGATTTCTGTATTGGCTCCAATGAATTATTCACAGCTAAGCAAGTTTGCTGTCCCGTCTTGATGTAAGTAATGCACCGACTTTATATCATATCGCCTTAATTGTTGCAACATTTCCAGTAAAAAGTTATTGTCATGAAAAAGATTGAACGTAAAAGTCAACACAAGAAAATGACTGTTGGAATGCTCTCTTTGTAGGTCGGATGTTGCACGAGGTTGTGTTGAAAGATTCCATTCGATATGGTAATGAAGACCCTGTGGAGAAGTGGCTTAACTCCCTTCTGTGTCTGGATGCGACGAATGTGCCTCGTATAACGTCTGGCTGTCCTCTCCCTGAGCTATGTGACCTGTACTATGTGAACAGAGATACCCTCTTCTCCTATCACAAGGCATCAGAGGGCTTTCTACAGAGAGTGATGTCCCTTTATGTAGCCTCGCATTATAAGGTGAGCCTATATTCTATCTTAGAATTCTCCTTCTATCACAAGGCATCAGAGAGCTTTCTACATGGAGTATTCTATCACAAGGCATCAGAGAGCTTTCTACAGGGAGTAATGTCCCTTTATGTGGCCTTGCATTATAAGGTGCTTTCTATCCTAGAATTCTCCTATCACAAGGCATCAGAGGGCTTTCTACAGAGAGTGATGTCCCTTTATGTAGCCTCGCATTATAAGGTCAGACTAGAGTCTATCCTACAATTGGAACAGATATACTCTCTTCTCTTATCAAAAGGCGTCAGAGGGCTTTCTACAGAGAGTGATGTCCCTTTGTATCATGATGCACGTACAGTATATCACCTATTACCTATGGGAGTGGATCTCCAACCCAGCCTCCCGAGTAAGAGCCCCTCCATCTATCTCCTAAATTAAGTCTCACCTCAGCCCCAACTCTAGTATATTCCGGAAACTTACATCATGCTACAATTGTTGAACCCATTTATTAACCCTGGGAGTACGTTCCCACCTGAGTTGAGTTGAACTGAATGGTTGAATTTTAACTCTTGTGTTAATGTTATGCACTGTAAAGGCCTCAATCTACATGGGAAGCTCCATGTTTTGTTTTTTTCTGCCATTTTCAGAACAGTCCCAATGACTTACAGATGTTGTCAGATGCACCGGCGCATCACATATTTGTGCTCCTTGGTCCGGTGGATCCATCTGGTAATGCTCTCCCCGAGGTTCTCACAGTTCTGCAGGTATGGTCAATTGCTCATGTACACTTTACAAATTTATTTCCATTCCGGTCTCACTGAAAAACAAATGTGATACTGATACATCCCCATTATTACAAGATAGAACAAATTGTGAAATATAACAAATGACCATGTCTGGTAATTTACTGATTGTGCTCTTGGTTTGCCAGATGTTCAGTGTATCTGAATATATATAAACGGGCGTCAAATTTGTATTTATCGAAGAATATAGCATCCATATTTTGAGAGAAAAACAAGCTACATGTATTGTTGGTTATTGAAAAAGTCTAGAATTTAATTCATGTGAATTTATCTGTTTAATTTCCTTAGGTTTGTTTAGAAGGTGAAATCTCCAAGCAGACAATTATGAACAGCTTATCACGAGGCAAACGAGCATCAGGGGACCTGATTCCGTGGACCATCTCTCAACAGGTTTGACCCTATATTTACCTCTTATATGCCTATGCCTTGTCCGATATGTACTTCCTGTGGTTACATTTTGAAGGACTTATTCTTCATCTTGGCAAAATGTCACTGTGTATATGCAGTAAAATTTGAACTCTTGAGTTTGGAGCAGAATCATGAAATTTGAGTTCTAGATTGTCCTTCTGACTAACTTTATGGTTGAAAGAACCCCATTAACATTGGTCATATTGTGTCAATAACATCGATAATTTCACAAAATGTGTGAGAAATAATTAGAAAATTTCTGTGAGCATCCTCAAATCTAGTAGGGCTTCACCCAAAGATATAGTGTGGTAAATTTTTAGCACTCTAGCCTTAGGGATAGCGAACTCCCTCCCTAGCATGGGGAAAAGGGCCACTGGGGAAAAAGATCACTGGGTAAAATGTCCATGAGGAGAACGGCCTTGGGAGGAAAATGGCCTCTGGGAAAAAGGCTGTACATGAAAATGTGTAGTAATGCTGTTTTACAAGAAAAGTTTGGTAACAGTTTCAGGACCATGATTTTCCCGGTCTATCAGGAGCTCGGGTTGTGAGGATAGCAACACATCCAGATTATCAGGGGGTAAGTCAAGCATCTCCATCTTTAGACATTTGTGCTAATCCCTCTACTAATTCAATCGCAGGAAGTGAAATTTTATACTATAAAATCAGGGGTGATCAAATTTAGTAGAACGGGAAGTTGAAAAAATTGTTCAAATCATACAGATAAATCTGTTATTTCTTCATTGTTGTGTTGATTTTAGAGGGTGATCAAATTTATTAGAACAGCTGATTGAATTTTGTCCTTAAAATTGGGGTGATTGAATTTTGATAAGATTGAAATATTAGAAGGATTACCATAGATCTATATATGCATGCAGAGAGACACATCTGTGATTAACCAATAGATTTGAGTGTACCCCTTTCAATTTGGGATTGATGAGTCATTTTATCAGTGATAGTTGCATTAATTTGGTAAAGAAATGACTTGTCCTATATATACTAATGCCATTCAGTCTGTCTGCCCACTGTTCTACACTTGATCACATGTGGAATTCAGTGTGTACATCTTAGTTTGTGAAATATTAATGGCTCATGCAGCAAACATTTTGTCTTGATTCTGCACAAATGTCAGCACATGCCTTAGATGGAATTTCCATGCTGTAATTAGCTCTAGTAAATCAACTTTTATCAGCTGACTCGGATCTGTTGCATTTATGACTCCCATTTATTGCCTGTTTTTCTGTGTACATTCTGACTGGACAGACAGCCAATATCAACGCTCATCAAGTATCATTACAAAGAATATTTAATGAAATCCCATGTTCATGACTTGTGGATAGTTTCAGATGTTTCAAATTCCTGTGTGTATTTGTGCAGATGGGGTATGGGACGAGAGCCATACAGGTCCTTCAGCAATACTATGAGGGTCAGATACCCAATCTGACGGAGGATGGGGATGACGACCAAGTCAAACAGGACATCACCCCAGTTTTAGGACAGGTCAAACCAATTTATGTTATACAGTGAAACCTGTGAAGACAGATACCTGGTTAAACCGATTGACCTCTAAATACCAACACTATCCATGGTCCCAATGTTTTAATTTAAATTCTATTTTGAACCTTGATAAATCAGAACCCTGTCAAAACCAACAGTATCATCTGTTTCCAAGCATTGACGGTATACACAGGTATTGCTGTATTCTTAATAATGAAAAATAGTCAGTAATGCTGTTCATAAAGTGTGAAATATAATATCACATTCTTCAAAAATGGAGGGTAGCATGCTTTAGACTAATATTTTACAATTGAAGTTTATAGGTATGTTGCTTTCAGGACAAAACTTAATAGCAGATTTAATTCTTATCAGAATTCCATATGGGAAAAGGTTTGGTATTTCCATGTTTGCTGGAGACATGTTTGTCATTAAAAGAGCAACTGCAAATATTTTGTCACAGGATGTAGCACTGATAGAAGAGAAACTGGCAGCCAGGAAAAACTTACCTCCACTGTTACTGAAGTTGAGTGAAAGGAGGGCGGAAAAACTGGACTATATGGGTGTATCCTATGGCCTGACCTCTGATCTTCTCAAGTATGTGATTACAGCCTGTATTTCCTGCAAGGGATTATGGGAAGGTTTCTTTGATTGTCTGAATTGGTCAGGATTTAGCACTGACATCATGATCATTTTCTTTTCCAAAATTTCTTGCTTGCTTGCTAAACAGTGCACTATATGTTTCATGAGACTGGTTTCATAAAATACTGGTTTGTGCCCTTTGGTATAAGTGTGTTCTTTTTGTATTCAGGTTTTGGAAGAAATCTGGTTTTGTTCCTGTGTACCTAAGACAAACCTCGGTAGGTATGACACATCTTCATTCCAGACCAATGGAATTCACAGTTCACACTCTTGAATTTAAACCATCACAGTGCATGTTTTCGTGTTGAACATAGAAAGATGATCAGTTGAAGAATCCAATTAAAGGTGAAATGCAAAGGTTTTCATATTTCCCTATTTATATTCTTCGCGCGCTAGTTAATGATGGAAATATCAGCCCAAATACTCTGTTTGGTTTTATTTGAAGTATTTTGTCTCCTGGTAGCTTTTGAAAATTGCTCCAAAGTTGGCATCTCAAGCCCGAACGATTTCAGAAATGAAATCCGCATTGCTTATCTGCCCTTGTTTGACGTTCGTTTGTGACGTCACATCAGACCATCTGGCCGATCGTCAGTACTTGTAACGTTCAGTCTCCGGGCAGCTGGTCTGACGTGACGTCACAATCAAGGAAAGATAAGCGATGACGTTTTGCAAATCTGAATTCAGCTGTCCTAGGGGTACCAACCTTTAAAAAGATTCTAGCAGACAAGATAATTCAAATTAAACCAAGTGAAATAGATAGACTGGTATTTCTATCATTATTCAACCTATACAAAATGTGAAAAGGAGAATCTAAATACCTTTGCATTTCACCTTTAAGGCTGAATAGAACTTATCCCTAACTTCACAAGCACTTTTTATCTCACAGGCCAAATTTATTGTTGTCATCGGTGTCGTTTGTCTATTGGTCTATTCATTTTGCTTGTGAACAAGAGATCTCAAGAAGAATTATAGTCAGGAATTCTATACTTTTAACACGTATGCAGCTGATGGTGGACCTATTGAATGGAAATAACCTTGAGTGTCACATTAAAAGTTTTTGATAATCCCATTTCCTGCAAATAGAGAAAATATATTAAACTCATTGACACAATCTTGTAAAATCATACTTTGGCAAAGCTTTAAGATGCAAATTAAATTTAATTTAATTTTCTGTCGCCAGTGATAAGAGCTGACATGGCACTAATGATCCAACAGTGTCTATAAAATTTATTTCATTCTGCCCAATCTCATCAGATTTGAAATTTCTTTTATCATCTTTTTGCAGAAGCTTGTTGGTGTTGGCAATGCACATCCAGCAAATGCAACTACAGTACTATACAAATTATAATAGAGCTTCTTGGCATATCAATCATGTAAGATGAAGTGGCCTGCATTTCTGTTATTTCCAATAGTGGGAATAAATGGGCAAGTTGGTGGCCGTTGATCCATTTGCTAACATGACAAGTCACATTGAAAAGCAGTATCTCTCCTCACATGAACTATATCCCAGCTTCTTGAAGTTTCATTGACTTTGGTTAAGCTTGATAGTTTGATACATGAAGTCTGAGGTTTGTACATATTTGTGTATCACACAGAATGAACTGACGGGTGAACATTCCTGTATTATGCTCAAATTACTCCATGATGAACAGACAGAAGAAGAGGTGACAGAGGAATCATGGCTCGCTGCTTTCTGGAAAGGTATGATATCAGCAAATTTAAGATGGATATTGGCAAACTATTCCCAAGATCTATGTCCCAAGATCTAACTCTCCAAACATGAAAGGCACGAAATGACGCCAATGCTGACATGACATCATACCAAGGTTAGACACCAGACAATGCTTTAACATTGGCAATACCACAAAAAAACAGAAAATACGTATCATGATAGTGACTTTCAAAATATAGCTAAATCAAGCAACTTTGAAGGTTTTATTGTCTCGATGTTAATTGGGCATTTGTGAACAGAAGACATCGTCTGTAAATGTATGTGAATAATATAATACAACATCACCATGGTGAACAAAATGGTTCTTCGCCCAACCTCAGCATAACATAACATGGGCATTAATTGGCGTCGATTCTCACCTTTTGTGGCTAAAGGGTTCAATATTGGGACAGACCTATTGTGTTGGACATTAAGCATGTACAGATGTATACTATTGTCTACTATTGTGACCTATGAAGGTATATATGCCAGAACTACATAAATATGATAACCCCTCTACTAATTCAATCCCCCTATGTATCAAAATGCATTGACCCCCAATTTTTGGGACTATAAACTCATTTGGTGATTCTAATAAATTCAATCATCCTCAATAATGCATTATATTCATGATTCCGAATCATTTTTCCAAATTTCTGTTCTAATAAATTTGATCACCCTCATATTTTATGGTGGCAAATTTCACTTCCTGTGATTGAATTGTTAGATGGATTACTACTACATCTTTGTTCATCCAAAAACATACTTTAAATTCTTCTACTTGTAGTTAGGACATGGGTGGGGATATAGTGGGAATAAAGTAAGGGCTGTTCCATTTAAAAAGGTATGGGAGGGGAGGAAGGCAATCAATATATTATTCTATGGGTCATGGGAGGAAATTCCCTTCCATCCATGTTACAACATTCGCAAGGCCAATAAAATTTCTATGGGTGGTGGGGTATAATTCAAAGCTGCCTTCCGCCCCTCCCATACCTTTTTAAATAGAATAGCCCTAAGGGTTTTAATACATTAACTTTGCTTCATAGCTCCATTCCATATGTTATGAATTGTACTGACATTTTGCAAATATATATTTCAGATTTCCGAAAGAGGTTTCTGTCTTTGCTGTCCTACCAGTTCCGTAGTTTTACTCCTGCTATGTCCCTCAGTATTCTACAGCAGAAACGGTACAAGAACAGTAGGACCTGTAAGTCGGTGATAATATCTGCTGTTTGCTTATCAGTCATTCTTATTACCCCTCGGGCAAATTTTGCCCGAAGGGTATTGTCGTCGTCAGCGTCGTCTGTCCGTCTGTCTGTCCATCTTTCTTGTGAACACGATATCTCAAGAAGAATTATAGCCAGGCATTGTGAATTCATACCACATATGTATTGGGTGAAGGGTCAGAAGCCTATTAAAAATGACTGACCTTGACCTATTTTATCAAGGTCAAATTCTAGTATGTGCTATATTTTTGGAAGAATTAAAGCTAGGGTCTCCAAATTCATATTATATATGCAGCTCGTGATTGACTAGAAGCTTATTCCAGTTGACTGACCTTGACCTATTTTTTATAGGTCATTTACTGTTTATTATGATATAACATGAAGAAATAAAGCTAGACTTTCCAAATTAATGCTATGTATACATCTGGCGAAGGCCCAGAGGTGTACTGAAGATGACTGACCTTGACCTATTTTATCAACGTCAAATTATAGTATTTGCCATGTTTTTTGAAGGATTGAAGCTATGGCCTCCAAATTCATATTACATATGTAACTGGTGATTGATTGGAAGTCCATCCAAGTTAACTGACCTTGACCTATTTTTTCAAGGTCATATACTGTTTATTATGGTCTAACATAAAGAAATATATCTGGGCTTCCCAAATTAATATTATGTATACATCTGGCGAAGGTCCAGAGGTGTACTGAAGATGACTGACCTTGGCGTATTTATCAAGGTCAAATTTAATATTTGCTTTATTTTATGAAGGATGGAAACTGGGGTCTCCAAATTCGTATTACTTATGCAACTGGTGATTGACTAGAAGCCTATCCCAGTTGACTGACCTTGACCTATTTATTCAAGGTCATATACTGTTTATTATGGTCTGTCATGAAGAAATATATCTAGGCTTTCCAAATTAATACTATGTATACATCTGGCAAAGGTCCAGGCATGTACTGAAGATGACTGACCTTGACCTATTTTATCAAGGTCAAATTTTAGTATTTGCTGGGGTCTCCCAAATTCATATTGCTTATGCAACTGGTGATTGACTGAATGCGACGTTAAACCTTAATTCTCTCTCTCTCTCCTGGTGATTGACTAGAAGCCTATCCCAGTTGACTGACTTGACTTATTTTTTCAAGGTCATATACTGTTTATTACGATATAACATGAAGAATATAGCTAGGCTTTCCAAATTAATAATATGTGTACATCTGGTGATGCTCCAAAGGTGTGCTGAAGATGACTGACCTTGACCTATTTTATCCAGGTCAGATTCTATTCAGTACAATATTTCATGAAAGATTGTATCTACATTGCCCAAATTTATACCACTTATGGCTGGACCTGAAGGCTATTGTAGAATATCACTGACCTTGACCTATTTTTAAAAGGTCAAATTCTATATGTTAAGTCTAAGATCTCTGAATCCATGTTCCCGATGCAATCAAGTTAGAATTTACTTCAAATTTTTTGAAGATGACTGACCTTGATCTATATTTCCAAGATAAAAGTACTTGATTTGATTGTAAGCTTTTTAGAAGAGTATATTTAGAGCTAAGAATTCGGTCATGCTCTACTAGAACCTCAGGCCTTGGTAAAACCTGAACTACTGTCAACCCTACTAGAACAGATTTGTGTTAATCTAGTTCTAAAAATACACTGATATTATACATTGCATGATTGCTGGGTGTAGACAATAACTGATAGCCGAGGGGTATTGAAGCCCAATGGGCTATTTTATTAGCAGTGATGGGAGTGTAGGCCTTGCATTCTAGAAATCGCATTCGGCTGATTTTCTAGACCTCGAATTTGCTATTTATGGGGCTGATTTTTTCGCAGCGAGACTGATTTCATTTGAACTACATTATCAGCATTTAACTATTATCAGGCTAATAAATAGGTTCCGTGAAAAGCACTCACAAGGCCTTTCACGGGGCCATGTGCTTATCAGCCCCATTGAAATGTAAGACCTGGAGTGCTTTTTTGGTGGAAACCTGTCCCAGGAACGTCTCATAGAAAGTTTAATAATTATCTGTGTATGATTCTCTCATATTCTCTACAGCAATTGGTCAACGAGAACTTCGGGCATTGTTGTCGCAGTACGATTTGAAGCGATTAGAGTTGTACTCCCAGAACATGGTGGATTATCACCTGATCATGGATCTGTTACCCTCCGTCAGTCGCCTGTACTTCCTCAACAAGATTAACGTACAGCTTAGTGCTGTACAGTCGGTGAGTAAACTCCTCAATCAAATATAGGTCATACATTAGAAATGTTCCATTTTGTTTATTATGCTGTATTGTTATGATAAATTAATTTAAATTCAATTCAATTTAATGACCAATAGTTTCTTCAACCAAGTTAATGACTTATAACCCAGTCTAAATCTTACTTAATTACCATATTATTTGATAACTGTATGTTAAATAATCATGTATGGATCACCTGCAGTACTCCTCCACTAATCCTGTCTTAAGTGGGTAGGCCTCCTCCACCAACCAAACTGACTGTCACCATATGAGTGAAACAAACTTGAGTGTGACATTAAGCCAAATTCTCTCCTCCTCCTTAAGTGGGTAGATGTGTTGTCTGACAGCTCATTTTAAAAGCCAAATTTTAGTATTCTGGAATGTATTTTAGTCACTTTTTTCCCCAACCTATAGAGTTGATTATGATTATTTAGATTAGGTGAAAATACTACTTTCAAGTTTTGAAAGCTTGTTAGGGATACTGGATCGTTAACTTGACCATTTATCAAGTCATCAGGAGGCCAAATCATGTGATCCCACGATCTGGCAGTAGCAAATCAAACTGCTGTCAAAATTTGTGAAATAATAAACAAATTGCTATGATTTCTAACCCTAATTAGTGCCGTTTTGCACATAACTGCTTCACACTTTGTAATTTAACCTGTCTGGCAATAAATGTTTCTGTGTTGTAATTTTCAGGAATTTAATCCCATGTAAACTACAATAAAATTTGTACTATAAAACTTTGTAAACTTTGTAACGTATGCTTATTTGAGAGGCTGTTATACAGACTATATGCGATTAAGTTTCATGAATTTTAGGCATTGTTGTTGGGGATTGGTTTACAACACAAGACTATTGAAGACTTGGAGAAGGAGCTGGGATTACCTGTAGGTCAGTTACTGGGACTCTTCACACGAATTATCAGGAAATTTGTCCAGGTATGCCAATCTCCTTGGAATAAAATTAGGGAATAACTGCATTGTATTTTAGTATTTGTGGATGTTAATGTTGGTTTTACTGTCACAAATTTTAAACAGATATTTGTGACAGTAAAACTGCAGTAACATTTGGCAATACTAAATTACAACATGGTTATTCCCATTCTAATTCCACTTCTTCTTTTCTAACTTAAGGATGTCTGCTGATAGTAAATCAAAGTAATTAACTTTTGAATAATGTGTGTTGTTGCATTCATAATTGTGTAATATGAGGTTGGTGTGCATTTTTTAGCTGTAGGCAACGTTAAATGGACTGACCTATGCTATATTTGATAACCCAGAAAACAGGAAATAGAAAATAATTGGATGGATGTTGCTGTGCAAAATTCTCGGCTAGAAGGTTTTTAAAAGGAAATCCCTATCTCTTAACCTAAGGAAGGGAGATAACCCAATAAGAAAAACAAGCAAAATGGCTGCCAAAGCCAAAAAACACCAGTGGACATACTTAATTTAGCAACATTACTTGAAAATTCATTTAATCGCATTCAATGTTACAAAAACTCTTAGATCACTGTTTTGTAGTAATCGAAGCTGTCTTGGTGAACAGGTGTTCGCGAAACAGACAACCAAAAGCAATCACATAGCCGTTTGAAGCATGTGAGCAAAGTTTACTGTCGCAAATATTTTTAGCTGATAATCAGATACATTATGGATTTAAGTTGGATGGTATTAGAATTAGGATTGCGAGATGAATAATAATTTTGTAGTTGACATGAACCCTCTAAACCTTGACATGGTGAGTATTACCTATGTGGTTGATCATTGAATTTCTGTTCACAGAGGTAGTATCATCATTTAAATAATATTCAGCAAATAACCCTATTTTGATAAAAGTTATTAGTAGTTGGGATCAGTTATGGTGAACGATTTTCTGTGATCTCAGTTTTTAATATCATGGGCATTTAAATCACACTTCTGACATTCTCTGAAAACATGACAGAAACTGCACTTGGCTTCAGTGCCTGAGATGACATCGCAAAACATTCTGGGCCTATCGCCTTGCGACGTCATACACTATTGCATAACTTTATCGCACTAACGTGACGTCCTGGATACCTGGTCACGTTATCTGGCGTCGATCTCCATTATTTCATATTCTCATGTTCACTAGACGGAATTGAAGAATCAAATCCCTACATGAAATACAAAACTTCGCAATTTGAAAGCCTTTGTCAAATGTTGGTGGTGATCAGTATAGCTGAACACATTAAAATTATCTTACTACCTCTTTAATCATAAAGAAATAAGGGATAACTTTGTGGGGGTAATGAGATAACAGGTTCAAAGCATTATGATACAGCTTTGCTCTGTGCTATTCAGTGGTGTTTCCCCTTCTCTTTTCTTCTCACATTTTACTTTAACAATGGATCATTCCTAAGTTTGAATCAGAAAATGTGTACAGGTATAAAATTAAATCTATTGGACTGATTACTACGCTTATTGCATCAGCATTACCTTTCAGCTGAGTGCCCTTGTGCATTCGACACATTGTAGCCATGTATATTTAAGGCCATCCCCCGAAGGGGAGGGGGCCTTATTGGAATCGGTTTAGTCTATGGGCCAGTCTTGCTTGGTTTCCAAGAATTTCCGAGAGAACAAAGCAGAATTCCGAGTTCAAACCCCTGGATAAAATGGAGAGGAGGTTTATATCTAGCTGGGGATTGAATTTGGGCTGTCTCAGATGAACGGAAGTGTGTCTTTCAAGCCCAAATTGTTTATCTAAAATTCTACAAAAAAGGCCAGTTGCAACAACAACTTGCGCGGAAACGTCTTTGCGCATATGCAGAGCATTGTGGGAGTTGGGCTCTCGCGAGACTTTTACGAGAAAAATTAATACAGCCTCCAGCTGCTGAGATGGCCTGACAGCAAACGCTTCATAGGGATATCATGAATACATTTTGGCAGGTGATGTATCAGTCTCTAAGCTGCCAGGACTTCATACTTACAGGTGACTGCTTCAGTTCAGGCCACAAAAGTTTGCGCGAACGATCGTTCAGTTCACATGGAGGTTACGCAAAACGAAATAAACGGGAACGTTTTTTCGTTTGCGTAAAAATGAATCGTATGTTGCCGTCGTCAAGTCAATTTATTAAATAAATTCTCTTTTTCGCCACTGTCAAAACTGCAAAGTATGAATATCAATACAGTGAATTAAATGATGATGATGATGATCGCGATCGACGTCTCGTCCATGGTGCATGGCAGGGGATATTCTGATAACTTGCGTCATTCATTCATTCACTCACTTTCATTATCACTGTTTACTTCCGGGTGTGCGCAAAGGCCAACTGCGCAAAGTTTGGACGGAAGCAGAACGTAATGAATGCCTGGTAGAGCTTGGGAAGCAGCATGGTCATCATGGCGGAATTTTCAGTTAACATCGTCTGTTGAGCAAGGCGCTAAGTTTATAGTGTTGTCCGTAATAAATACAGTAGGCCTATTTGATCAATTGATCGTTGTGACTCTTTTCAATTCATAGGTGTCAATAAGTTTTTAAAGCTCAGTTGTCATATTATCACAATCAAGGCAGATTATAGACGGAACATAAGCAGCAAGTCTTTTTTTCTCTCGCGGCTGGAGACCAGTCGTCATAGATGCATGCCGAGTTGAGCCCTGTTGAAGAAGCTGTATTTCTCACCTAAATTCCTAATAGGGGGAAACTCAAGCGATGAAACGAGGTCAGTTTTGATGATATTTCTCCTGATGACAAATATAACTTTGTCAAAATATTGAGACTGTCAATATGCGTTTGTTAACTTTATTCGGAGTGACTTTGCTTATGCATTAGGCCTAGCATGCTGCCCGGTTATTGGACAGGCCCTATTATTGAACACCTAGACCCAGTGGGGTTATTTTCTGGGAATATTAGATGGCAACTGTAATACAAATTTAATTTTACAGTTGAGTTACAAAGACATGCTGATAAATTTCTGTTTACTCACGGAATTTGGGCCCGTTAAGCCCTCATGCGGGTCGGAAATAGTGTCACAAATTTGGGTGAAAAAATGCGTCAGAAAATTTCCTCCAGTTTCTCAGTTTCATTCCTGATTGCAGGTTTGATAAAATTCCACGAAATTTTACTGAAAATGTTCCCACAAATATAGAGAATCTTCGTTTTGAATCTCAGTGTGCAACACGACCGGCGTTTGGCAGACGATGTATATTTCTCCCCGCCACTCGGTCTCAAAGTAGAACAATTCCGGGGAGCAGCCAGTTTACGGTAGCATGACATGTGGCTCACACTGGCAATAGCACTGATTGACAGCCAAGTATAATGGACACTCCCAAAAACTGCATAATTTGGGACAGGTTTAATCTTCGATGCTCGTTCCAAAACTCATTTGTGGGCTACAGTGCTGATTCGTGTTTAAATATTCTTGGAGGTTTACTAAAGACTGTGGAACAAACAATATGACAGTAAGTTGGTTAGTTTCAAATAAATCCATCACTGAAAAAGTGTCCAATAACTGGGCGCAAACTTGCATTTTCATACCGTGAATGGTCCCTCCGCTTCAACTGTTCTCAGTCTCTCCTCGTATTTTTTCTTCAATATTTTAAAAGAATTTAAATATTTTATGACGATTTATCAAGATGTAGTCTTTTATCCAGTGTTACTTTCTCGGCCATACGTGGTTGCATGGCCGACCTGCAGACTCTCATTCATAAAAAGTGTCCAATAACCGGGCAGTCATGCTACACTCATTGTGAATCATTTGTGAATTTGTTTGTAATGCATTGATTCTTGTTCTTGTGATTGTTCGTCCTTCTGGGCGCCATGATTGGCTTAATAAACATCTTATCTTATCTTATCTCATTGTTCCGAATTTGTAGGCTTCACACCATCGTGTACCTTTTACTCATGAAATAAAGATAAAATTACTTTTGCCTTTCCGGAAAATAGAAACCAAATTATTTATAAAAAAACGAGCATCTGTCCATCTTTTAACACGCAAATCTTTCAGCACATCTGTGGATCAGCAGCTATTGATAATTGTTCTTAGTTCTCATTGGCGACTGTTAAATGTATCTGCCATGGAGGCATTACCTGTGACGAGTCTGGGGAGTAAAGATGTGAATCTGCTGCTCACATATTGTGTATTAAATAAATAATGCAATCCTACATGTAGTATAATATCTGTACCAGTTTAAAAATTTTGGGTGGTCTTTCGAAGTCCATGAGTTCTAGTTCTACTCATCAATGATTTTGTTTAGTCTAAGATGGTGATGGCAAAAACCGTCCAGCATCTATTTCAAAAACAATCTTCATATCCATACCACATGTTTTCTTTGGTCATTGTTTTGAAACCTAGACACAGGGTGGTTTCTGCCTGGGCTGCCATAGTCTGAACCATTGATGGGTGGAAATAAAAACTTGCTACAATGTGTCAAATAGACAAGGGCACTCATCTGAAAGTCCAAACTGAAGCAATGAGAGTAGTATTTTATCTGTAAAATATTATCTATCACGTTGACATTGTTTTGTAGAACTTTAACCAGATACTGGAGAAAGCTGTAGAAACAGAGATGGTCACAAGGAAAGAGATTGTAATGGAGCCAATGAGACAGACTATGGATGAAGAACTGGTAGGCAGGATTTACCTGACAGCATGTCAACATTAATAACACTCGATTGCAAAATAAAATACACAGTATATCCAGTATCTATGAGAATTGATGATTCCATTATCCTGCAATAGTGGATGATAAGCTTCGTGCCTTCGTTGGTATATTAAGGGGGCATTCAAGTATTACGTACGCAGAATCTGGATTTTACGGGGGAAGGGAGGTCAAAAATCAAATTTTTTGCATGCGTAATACTTGAATGGCCCCTGTAGCTAACCACTGCAAAAGTTTATTGCCTGCATTGACTTCTTAACACAGACATAAACTCACTATTCCTGCAAAAACCATGCCCCGTGCATGGACCCCGATCGGGGGATATAGAATTGCTGTCACATTTTCCCATTAACACGATAACTTGAAAACTATGGATACAATTCACTACAAATTTCAACCGAGGGTATAATTGGGGAATAGCTTTCAGCCTATTGATTTTGAGGTCAAAGGTCAAGGTCACTTGTTGTGAATTGGTTATTATCCTAAGATCAGATGTTGATCAAATCCATGATGTAAGAGGGAGCCTCGCTGTCACATATGCTTACGTGAGAGTTGCGATGTTACTATCTTAAAGGCATGACTCTCTATTGAGATTGTAATAATTCATTAGACAGATTTCTCTGTCACATCTATTAAAGTCTGTCCTCCACTGTAATTTGTTGTATTACTTGTCCAAAGAACTTCATCCAGGTTCATCATCTCCAATGCATATTTTCAGACAGAGGCTGCTAAGGATGTGTCCGACAAACTGAAGAAGAAAGATTTGGCAGTGTTAAAGGACATGGATCTGAGTCAGTATGCTATTAAAGGTTCTGAGGATGAATGGTCTAATGTCCTAACAGGAACCTCCAAACAGGGCCTCATCAGTATCAAAAGGTAGGTCTATACATAGAGTGAACAGTAAATTGGAAATGTTCATAACCCCCAAACAGGCTGTCTAAAACTATATCCTCACAGTGAAGGGTAATTCAAATTCTTAGTTCTCTGTTTCAGACTCTTTTTGAACATGTATTATTATCGCATGATCATATATATATTCTTTATGATGGCATATTGTTATGATGTTCTGTACTTTTGTTTTACAGTCAAAGTACTTTAGAGACGAAAAGGAAGTCACAAGATGATACGTTAATGGGAGCAAGTTCCGGGAAAAAGCAGAAGAAGAAATTCAAACACAAGTCTGGCAAAAGTTGACAAAAGTAACTGACACTGGCAGAAAACATCATCCATCTAATAAAACTTAGCAATTTCCATTTGGGAAATATTGGAAGATCACCTGTGAAAGTTCACTGGATCTTTAAATAAAATCTGTGGCTGGATCAATTTAGGTAAACCAAGATGGTAAATCAGGGGAATACCATCAAGACATAGCGCTATGAAAAATTTGGTAAATTGTTTGCCGATATTCTACGAGATCACATAATTTATAACAAATCACGACAATTTCTGCCTTTTCACTTTGACAGTGATCGACGTTTAGTTCATGGATATTAACACCTTCGCACGGCAAGATCTTTGATATTCTCTACGATCTAACAAAGCCAGATTTTTTGGTGGGAGTAAACCATGTTTTCCCCGATACTGTTTACTATGTTGATGCACGTGCTACCGTGTGTAATTACTGTGGGCACGATTTTGAAATTGTTTCACCAAGCTAGCCATCTGATTGGCTGACAAATGTAGTTTGAAATTCGCACGGGATTTATATAGTGTTGATGTCGGATATAATATTCCGTGATATTATATCCGAGTTTACTGAGATTGTGGCTGGATGTTCTCCCAACTTTCTCCAGAAGTCCATAAAAGTACAGGATTTATTTTTGAAATTTTGAATTGACTGAAGTGTTTGTAATCTGGAGAATATCCCTTGACTAAGGTTGATTCACCCAACAGTCAATGGTTGGAGCAACTATGTTGGTGACTGGGAGAGGTGAACAATAACCTGTTTGTTTTAATATAGCACTCTCTTGGTTCGATATTATTATTGGATGGCTGAATTGAACCTAAAGCCCAGAGTATGACATTGAATCATCAACAGTATAATCTACAGTACAGTCACTTTCCAATGTCACATCGTAATCCCAGAAGTACCGCATATTCATGCCAGGCGCGAGACTAAAGAGCAGGTTCATGCACATGTGGGTTTTTTAACGAGAGCCAGCAACGCTAGGGTATTTTGTCTGAGTGCCAGTTCAACAGTTCTAGAAATTTGCACAATAAACGTTATTTTAGCATTTTAGCGCAAGTAAGGGTCCTGAGATTGCAGCGTTGCCTGCTCTCGCGCCTGGCATACATGCCTGCTCTCATGCCTGGCATACATATGCAGTAGTTCTGGGATTACGATGTGGCTTATTACTCAATCCCCTGCAGGCTGTCTGCATAGGGCCTGCACAGGATCTGAAGGACATTTTTCAAAGCGGTACTATGTATGTGTGAATTACCTGAACATCTACTAATTCAGAGGATCTGAGGGTGAAGCACCAAGTACCCAATCCCTTCTAGACCATTCACACATGATCTCCAGAGAATCTGACCTGTCTGAATTAATAAGATGGCCAAAAATATCCCCTGCAGTGGATTTTTCAAATGCAGAGGATGTCAAACAGCCTTCACACCCTCTACAGATGGTCTGGAGGGGATTAGGTAAGTGGAAAGAGCTGTACTGTACGTACTCTGTTAACATGAGGTAAATCCAGATTTAGAGAATTTAAAAACTGCACTTACATGTACATGTGTGAATACTGTTGTCATTTAACAGTATATATTTGTTGAATGCGTATATTTGAAACTCATGGTGTTGCATGTGTTTCGTAAATATAATAGTATAATTTATTATATTTTAGTTATCCTTCTGTCCTATCAATTTTTTTTTTCTCAAAATAACCTAAAGTATGTCAGTTTCAACTCCACATTATGAATTTTGAAAATTTGGCTTAGGCATGATGAAATTGATCAAAACCACTTCCTGTTGTTTGGCGGTTCTCCAGAATCCAATCCAATAAAAAAAAATCAATAAATGATTATGATTGTTGCAAGTTTTGGGGCCGTCTTTTCCATCTATGAACCAAATGCTATTATTTTTCCAGTAGAGTGGGTAAGAAGCTCTAAAACTTTAGAAATATGGCTAAGTGAAAACATCCATCAGTGACAGCATTAGAATTTTTTAAGCCATTGGAGACTGTGAAAATACAGTGTATGTAAAAAATGTTGGTATATGATGTCACTGGGCCAGTGTCAAAATTACTTTTGAATTAATTTTACATGAACTCCTATGTTGTACCATAATAAATTTCAGCCGCAGTCTTGTGGTTGTTCAAATCTCCTTGCTGCTATTCATTCTTTTGTTCTTATGATTTGGATTGAATAATTGCCAAAAACTCATTCGAACCGCAGTTGTCAACAAGCTTTATGACCAAACTTAATGATAAAAGCATCCAAGATATGGATGGGACACATATTTTAGCACTGAAGGACAGAAATATCCAAGTGATGGAGGTGAAAACAGATATGTGGAAGAAGACCAGTGCACATCTGCTGGATATAGGGCATAGCTTTCCAAAGTTTCATAATGCTAGTACCAAAAGCTGCTGATATGGTCCGGGCAAGTTCGTACTGACACCTATACCTAATTGAATGTTAGGAAAACAGTCATACAGAAGAAAAAGAAGGCCAGTGGATGGTATCACGTGGTCCAAGTTTCAGATCTTGACAAATTTTCCTCGGACAGACAGATATGTTTGGTTGACTGGACAAACATATATAGTGACATGGAGAAGGGAGGGAGGGCACAATCTGGTCTTATCTCTGAAATATGATTACAATGATAGTAAAGGGTTAAATTGGTGAATCATTTTCATGGAGATGTTTGTAAATACAATCCTTGGTGACCAAGATAGATGTAGGCTGTTTACAGCTCCTGTTGCGATATGATCCAAAAGGTTTCCTTCACCATCAAAACTGATGTTCAGTTTTGTCATGGAGTTCACATGAGAATAATGCATGTGTCGATTGGATCCCCACCCCCCGGGTATGGTGGGCTGTGGTAATGGGAAAATGCCCCAAGGGTGGGTGTGGGTTGGCATAGAATAAATGCGAACTTGTAACGAGTTATCTCCCTTGCATAGCCTACTACCGTAAAATGGCTTGCCCAAAATGCCACATGCACTGCAAAATGTGCATGCCCCCATCCATCTCTGAGGGTGGGGAATCCAGTTGATACACGCATACGCCCTAGGGAGTTTTAACACAGGAAGGAAGCAATCAGAGATTGCTCAATTGTATGAAAAAAACTCTACGCTGCACAACTACGAGGCACTGGCCACATTCGATGCAAGTTTCCATCCTGTCCATCAAATATTAACCGAGATATTGCCGAACAAGAAATTCAGACGGATGGACAAGGCGATCACTATATCCCCCCCCCCTCTAATTAGAGAGGGGGGGGGGGCATAATAAGATCATGAAAACAGGACGCCTTGTGAAGGCAGATACACATCCTCCTTCACACAGCATTGTCTGTGACCACCAAACAGATTTTGATATGTTGTCAATCATTGTACTGTTTGATACAGGGGATTATACAGAATTCACACTCATTTATTCATTGTCTAAACGATGTTTTGCCAACGCTGGCCTTCACAAGACATATCCCGTTGCCAAGACGAAAAGTATGGAGGCCGCAAGCTCTGGTGAGAAGAGTCGAACATGGATCGCTGTGTGTTTGGCAATTTTATAGCCATACCCATGCACAATTGACCTTTTTGCAGTGTTGACAATCCTACCAATGATCACATAAAAGCAAGGGAGTGGACATTAGTGTTGAAATTTGCTATGGCAGTGTATTGAATGATCTGCCATTCATAATCTCCACATATCACTTGTCTGTAAACATATAGTGAAACTAGATATGTGTAGTCAGCGATAGTCTTCGTGTAATTTTATAATGTGTGGGAATTCGGTCCAGGCAAAAGTAACGGTACCAAGTGTCAATGTTGACCTCAAGTTCAAATTCTGGTATTGGGGAATCATATCATTTTTTACACAGTGAAACTGACCTTACTGACATATGCGTTCGTGTGCAAACACGGATTAACAAGTGAAGAAATTAAAACAATAGCACAGTTCATTTCTCGCCTAATCACCCACGCCAGCACTCAATCACAATAGATCTCCACTTCTTTACTTAGCTAGCTACTGTAAAGATCGTGTGTAAAGCTCCAGCGTATTACGGAAGGATTTTACGTTTACAACGAGTGATAACATCATCTACAAGTCTACAAAGCAACGAAAAGATCAAGTTGGGAAGTATTCTTGTGTATATCTGTCGATAAAATAATGGCCTCTATGTTCTGTTCCGTCTGTGGGAAGTCTAAATCAACGACCGACTTACATTCTGTTTGTCTTGCGTGTCGAGGCAATATTGCTTGTGATTGTACCCATAGATGTCAGGAGTGTCAACAATGGCCCGATGATTTATTTCAAGATTTAATGACCGGGTCTCGTGCGGGTTCCCTTCCCCCTGGTTTAATGTCGGAGACTAATATCATGACTCCGCCATCCCATTTTATTGAAAATGGGACGGCGAAGAAGCCTGCATCGATTGGCAGTCCTTGGATGGGCCCTTTACGTTCTTTATTAGATAAAGGTATTGCGCCAAGCACTAGTACTTTTGTTTCTGATCTGTCCACAGGTAAAAGGAAGAAACAGGTAAAAGTATTGGGGTCCGTCCTAGATGAAGGTACGGGAGAGTCAGCCGAGGCCACAGTGGAACTAGATCTTCCCGAAAGTGTGTCCCCCATGGAAATCGAGACGCAATCCGAGATGAGGACCACTTTGACTCCGGGCATAAACACTGGTGACGTTGTAAGTACGCCCGTATGTGCTGTTGGGAATGATATCACTGGGGGGACTCACGCTGGGAATACCCCGATATCTAATAATTCCCAGGTGTCGTTTGTTGGTCGTCAACCAATTTCGACACTCCCTGTTGCTCCAGGGGCAGCCTTAGGCATGGTAAGTGGTGCTGTAAATAACTATGGTGTAATACCAGGTATAGTTAATTTCAGCACAGCAGACAATACCTCTGGTGGATATAGAGACAATGTATCCATGGTCTTACCAGGAGTAAACTCCACGACCTTACGTAATACCCCAGTCACGGGAGTTATCACGCAAGGCCGGGTAGGATTAAATCCCTTGCAATTGAACACCTTTGGGTTGACAAACGCAGGGGATCGAGGTCATTGTTCTGCAGGAACAATGCCAGTTTCACACTTAATACCTGAGAGTGTTAATAGAAACAATACGGCATTGTTCCAGTCACAACAGAATGGTTCTGGGTCGGGTGTCATAAACCCATATAGGGCTCATTATCAACTTCCTGTCAGCCAATTCCGGTCGCCTGCGGGTTCCGGTATGGTTAACTCCGGGATTCCGGTTAGGAATTTTCGTCCTTCCGGTCCCACTATAAGGAGGCCTGTTGTGACAAACCCCGGTGGGTTGAGACTTCCGGTTCGTCCGGAAATGCAGTGGGCTAGGCCTATTGCATCCCCTTATAGGCGGGTCTCTAACAGTCCACAAATCAATACGGGAGTTCCGGTTATTGATGGTTCTCTGTCTGCTGTTATTCTGCAAAGAATGGAACAACAGGCAGCTGAACTAGATCAGTTCCGGCGACTCTTGACTTCCGCTTCCGGTACTGTTCAGGTTCCATCCCCGGTTCCGACACAGCTTCCGGTAGTATTGTCTGATCCGATTGATTTGTCTACTGACCCATCGATGAGACGTCAGGGGGTCGCGCAACGTCAATCCATTGAGGATAATGACAGTGATCATGATCCGGAGAGACGTTCATATTCAGAGGTACTAGAAGCTCTACGAGTTGTACCCTAATATGTCACGACCCCCACCGCCGACGTCCTCTCGCCTACATACTATGGCAGAGGCTCCGTCGACAACTACCATGCAGACGTCGTCACTTCCTGCGTCAGATGCCATTCATGGTTTATGTTCTGTTCTTGATACGGTTTTAGCCCAGCCTAAAACAATGCAGGAACGTATTACAAGAACGGGAAAACGTGCACTCTTTAGACCGGCTTCCGCTTCGGCACCACTTCCGGTGGAGAAGCCCACGTCTAGAGCGTACGGAATTCATGA
>JAVTVY010024423.1:0-96377 GCA_036873755.1 Hanleya hanleyi
GATGTAAAAGTCCCGGATGTAAAAGTGCCTGGATGTTCACGAATGTGCTACCATCCCGGACTTCTATCAGGCCCAGGTCCAGAAGCTCTCATGTCCTGCACCGAACTACTGCTCGGCAACCCGTGAGTGAATTAACCACGGTCGCATGCTGTAAAATGCGAGTCGCATAGGGATGGGTCTCCGGCATGGCTCTGCAACCATAGGAATGGGCTTGTGAGATCCAGAGGGACGTGTTAGACCATGTTACACATGCGCGTCTACACGTAGCTCTACGTGTGTAGTCCGTGATAAGTACTATTCTGATTGGTTAGTCCAAAAAAAGAGCAACAACAACAACAACAGCAAAGATTACAGGTCAATCTTTTTTATTAGCCCATCCATCACAGCACATCCACGCTGGGGGAATCGCTATGGGTGTGTTTACAATTCACTTAGGCTATGTAAGTGTCCGTGTATTCAGAAGTTCACTGTGCTGATCTCAGACTGCTCTTGTCCAATCAGAAGCCGACCCTCAGACTAAGTATAGGTCATGTTGAAGGATGGAACACAAACTGTGGACGTCTTTCGGATTGATGGGGATCAACTGACTGTGGAGTCTGAAGACTCGACTGCAATGCTGGCATTCGTGGCTGGGTGCCTTATGTACCGACCGTTGATGTCGCCGTAAATTATCCTTACGATTAAGGACTTCCTGCAGATCGAACACGTATACTCGCCAACAGCACCTTGAAAAGTAGACTCATGGATGGGGTCAAACATCACGGGTTCCTCAACCCTCAAGCGTGCATGTCCATGGATTACACGTTGGTGAGATCTCAACTGGCTGTGTAGTCTGAAGCGGTATCCACAATCCCCACATTGATGCCTGGATGTCTCATGGAGACACCGTTCATGGCGGTGTAAAGTATCCAGGCGATTGAATGTATCCCCACAGGTCTCGCAGGTATACTGGGCAGTAGCGTCGTGGATGCTAGACTCATGGCGTTGTAAGTCGTGCAAGCGTGTAAATGACTTGGAGCAAGTAGTACACGTGAACATCGTGTCGTAAGTGGTTGAACGAATGTCTGCTGAAAGTGTCAGACCGCTTCCCTTTTATAGCAAGCTAGCTGTTGATCTATTTTTAGAACACTCAGTTTAACTACTCCCAAGTCGAAGACCGAGAGCATATGACCTCTGTGAGGTCACTTCCGCTTCCGTTCACGTGACCGGAACTGACCTTTGACCCCTGCGCGCAATTTACCACTGGGCACACGTACCGGGAAATATACCCAACGCGGCTCCCCCAGCGTGGGTATGATGTAACATTGGGGAGAATAAACTATATGAAAAAAACTTCTTGTTGTTGTTGTTCTCTCATGTGTCATCCTTGTTGTTGTTGTTGTTGCTGTTGTTGTTCTCTCTCCGGACTATATCACGGCGTTATGTTAGAGTGTTAAGGTGTAACGACGGGCGTTGACGGGCATCACTGCATTTCGAAGAATTAGTGACAATTCCATGGAATATCAGAGCTTCTGAGCTATTTCACCAGGGCGTTGAAGCATTAAGAATGGTGTTGGTGGGCGTTGCTACAAGATGACACCTCACACGATCCATTTGGACCGCGGATGGTCCATCTCTACACCAAATAACATCCTTCACTGCTAAAAAAAAATACCCACTTTCGCTACTACTCGTACTGATGACGTCACCAATGACGTCACAGATGCTGTAAATATCTCTCAAATTTGGGTCTACACGCCAAGAGCTACAACATGACACCTCCCATGACGCATTCGCACCGCAGATGGTCCATCTCTACACCAAATAACATCCTTCACTACCCCAAAATGTCCACTTTCGCTACTACTCCTACTGATGACGTCACCAATGACGTCACAGATGCTGTGGACAGTCCTCAAATCGGGATCTGCACGCCGAGAACGACGAGATGACACCTCACACGACGCATTCGGACTGAGAATAGAGCATCTCTACACCAAAATCACCCCCACGCACCCACAAAATGTCCCCTTTCGCTACTACTCGTACTGATGACGTCACTGATGACGTCACAGATGACGCGGACATGCCTTAAATCGGAATGTACACCCCGAGAACTACAAGATGACACCTTCCAGGACGCATTAGAACCGTGAATAGCCCATCTCGACCCCAAATACCTTCATGTACTGCCCGAAAATGGCCACTTTCGCTACTACTCGTACCGATGACGTCACAGATGACGGGAACATCCCTCAAATCGGAATGTACACCCCGAGAACTACAAGATGACACCTTCCAGGACGCATTCGAACCGTGAATAGCCCATCTCGACCCCACTCCCATGACGCATTCGCACCGCAGATGGTCCATCTCTACACCAAATAACATACTTCACTACCCCAAAATGTCCACTTTCGCTACTACTCCTACTGATGACGTCACCAATGACGTCACAGATGCTGTGGGCAGTCCTCAAATCGGGGTCTGCACCCCGCGAACTACGAGATGACACCTCACACGACGCATTCGGACTGAGAATAGAGCATCTCTACACCAAAATCACCCCACGCACCCACAAAATGTCCCCTTTCGCTACTACTCGTACTGATGACGTCACAGATGACGCGGACATGCCTTAAATCGGAATGTACACCCCGAGAACTACAAGATGACACCTTCCAGGACGCATTCGAACCGTGAATAGCCCATCTCGACCCCAAATACCTTCATGTACTGCCCGAAAATGGCCACTTTCGCTACTACTCGTACCGATGACGTCACTGATGACGTCACAGATGACGGGAACATCCCTCAAATCGGTATGTACACCCGAGAACTACAAGATGACACCTTCCAGGACGCATTCGAACCGTGAATAGCCCATATCGACCCCAAATACCTTCCTTCACTGCCCCAAAATGGCCACTTTACTTACTACAACCAACTGCGCATGCGCAGATTAACGCGACTTGCATTCAAAAACACACCATTCTGACTCTACCCCACACAAGCTTCACTTTGACACCTCACACGACCCATTCGAACCGTGAATAGCCCATCTCTATCCCAAACACATCCCTACATAGCACCCAAAATGCCTGTTTTCTATACTACGGGCCAGGCTGCGCATGCGCAGACTATTGAACACAGACGAACCATTAGTGTAGTCAAGTGCTCCTCCACGAGAGCTTCAAAATAAGACCTCACTCGACCCCATTGGACCATTAGGGACTCACCTAGACTCCAACATGTCCACCCCGTATGGGCCTATACACCCATAGCCATGCAGTATAGGCCTATGGGCCTACCCAGGCTTCGGTGACTTTTTTCAAAAATTTCACGGATTCGCTCCGCAACACTTCCTATCGTGTTCTAAATGACGAGACGAGTAAAACGAGACCCCACAACCCTACCGCAAATGTATAGAAGTACGTTTCCCAGGGGGACAAACATTGATCCTATACCCTCAGTATGGGACTATATGGGGTTCGGTGACTTTTTTCAAAAATTTCACCGATTCGCACGGGGACACTTCCTATCATGTTCTAAATGATGAGACGAGTAAAACGAGACCCCACAACCCTACCGCAAATGTATAGAAGTAGGTTTCCCAGAGGGACAAACATTGATCCTATACCCCAGTATGGGACTATATGGGGCTCGGTGACTTTTTTCAAAAATTTCACCGATTCGCACGGGGACACTTCCTATCGTGTTCTACATGACGAGACTAAGAAAAAGATACCCCACAACCCTACCGCAAATGCATAGAAGTACGTTTCCCAGGGGGACAAACATCGGTCCTATACCCCAGTATGGGACTATATGAGGCTATATATCGTACTTTTTCAAAAATTTCACCGATTCGCTCCGGGACACTTCCTATCATGTTTGTCTTGACGAGACTAAGAAAACGAGACCCCACAACCTATACCGCAAATGTGGAGAAGTAGGTTTCCCAGGGGGACAAACATTGATCCTATACCTCCCATACCCCATATAGGCATTTTCCCGTAATTTAGAATAAAGTCCGTGTTCCGTATTTTTTCAGAAAATTTTTTACATACACCCACCCTGGAACTAGGGGGAGATAACTCTATTGACAGGCGAGCCCCGTTAAGCCCGGCGACCTATATACCCCCCATACCCCATATAGGCATTTTCCCAGGTTTTTCGATAAAGTCCGTTTTCCGTTTTTTTTTTTTCAGGAAAATTTTTACATGCACCCACCCAGCCATAAAATACCCCTTCACCTAGGCTTCACTTTGATACCTCACTCGACCCCATTGGCCCATTAGGGGCTCCCCTAGCTCCAACACGGCTATTTTCATACCCTTGGGCCACCGCGCATGCGCAGAATGCCGATATTTCAACCCCACACCCAGCCCATCAGATGCCCCCTCACATATGCTTCACTTTGATACCTCAGTCGACCCCATTGGACCATTAGGGGCTCCCCTAGCTCCAAAAAGGCTATTTTCATACCCTTCGGCCACCGCGCATGCGCAGAAGGCCGATATTTCAACCCCACACCCAACCCATTAGATGCCCCTTCACATAAGCTTCACTTTGATACCTCACTCGACCCCATCGGACCATTTTATCTAGGGACTACTTTTTCTCCGCGGAAGCTTTTTCCCGCGACCGAATCACCGCCAAAATCGCTGCCAGAGCGCATCACCGCGGATGAATACATGGAACTATTTTTGACCTGGAAAAATTGGAACTCTCCTGTGCTGGAGGTAGCTTTTTGGTCAATTTGAAATACTCGCTTCTGATTGGTCGAGAGCCGCCCCCAGTTTCCCCCAAATTTTACCCGGGGGAACAAATAAGTAGGTCAATCCTAAGGAATTTCAGTTTTATATACTACTTTCGTCTTTAGGCTTGATATGTGAGATCATCAATCTAAAAAAATCAGGTCACAGCTGAATTCGTGAAAACTGCCTTCATTCAAATGAAGATTATTGAAAAGTTTTGAGCTGAATTATCTCTGGCCATCGTTGATACAATGAAGCAAGGAGTGATCGATTACACATATATTTGATGGCGTTGGCGTATGCAAATTTTATGGCAATCATCTTTTAATTTTGCTCCATTAGCAAAATATGTAAAAAATTACCTAGCATTATGGACCAACAACAGGAGATTTGGAAGATTCAAAAGTCCAAGTCCCAAGTTTCAAAGAAAAAAATCTCAATATTTCTACAGTTACACCCAGATTTAAGCATTATTGTAAACTCATTGGAAATATACAAGGAATGTATACTGTACGATTGTTATGACCCCAATCTCTAACAAACCTTGGTTTTATTTTATTGCAGAAGTAATTTACCTCATTCTGTTCCGTTTTTGGAATAAAGATAGATATATACATTTATGCGCTAAAGATAAATATCAAACTATTAGTTTTCTTTCTGCTCAATAGTTTAAAGTTCTTCCATTCTTCTGAATCCATAGAATAAAATGTGGAACTAAAAATTTTCTCCAACAGTTAGGCCTACTACCGTCTTTGTGTAACCTATCGAGTAAATTATCTGGAAATCTTGTTATAGAAAACATAATTTAAAATAATATTTAACAGCATATCACACTTGAATGCGTATACTAGGCACTGTTTGAAATATTTGTTTTTTCTTCCAAAGGTGATCCTGAGCCACAATAAGCCTCTCGTGGAGAGTGCTATGCCGGCAAACATTCGACAAGTCCCAGGGATCAAGCGCGTGGAGGAAAACTCGTTCGTTTTCAACGACAACTCGATGGTCGAAGCTGACGCTTTGCTGCACTGTACTGGATACCGTTTCTCGTTCCCGTTTCTATCGGAGGAATGTCGTCTGCGAATCGAGGATGAGAGAATCACACCCTTGTACAAACACTTGATTCATACTACATATCCGACCTTGTCGTTTATGGGTATGTGCAAAATCATCTGTCCCTTCCCACAATTCCATTGTCAGGCTCTTGTGGTGACATCAGTTTTGGATGGAACTGTTAAACTTCCACCGAAAGCGGAAATGGATGCTGATACGAAGAACGATTTCGAAAAGAGAAAGGCAGAGGGTCTTCCGGTTCGTCATGCACACTTGATGGGGAAACGGCAATGGTCTTACAACAATGAGCTGGCAGAACTTGCTAAATTCAAACCTATAGCCAAGTCGCTTCAAATGCTTTACGACCACGTTCATGAAACGAGAGTGAAAAATCTTCAAAACTACAAGAACATAAGCTATGAACTTACTGGACCAGAAACTTTCAGAGAAGTTCAAGGGAAATGAAAATATTGCAATGACAACTAGACTATCCCTAGTTTACACCTTCAGTATATTTGAAGAATTACATCATTACGTGCAATATATGTTCAACAATAGTTTTGTATACCGGTGATACCAGCATGTAAACACGATAGTACAATAATGTCAACACCTACCCTACCCCCCTCTTCTATTATGAAATCCAGCTCATGCACTTTGTCGGACAATAGAACTAATAGTAATAAAATAGTAGTTGGTTTTCTTGGGTCTAGGTATTTGTCAAATTATTCTAATCGAAAGTTTCAGATTTTTTTGATGGTACATATATAGCTTGGTGACCATTCTTGGTTTGAAACTCGAGAAAAGTTTCAGTTCTATTTAGGATAGCCAATGAGCTTTTAACTCGGAATCACTCCAACAGTTTTGTGGCGTCCCAGATGGTGACTCTAGTAAGTCAAACTACATGACGGGAACAGAGAGTTGTGCGAGGTACCATGCTTTACAGAACCTGATTAAATCATGGGAGCTGTAGAAGAATGCTTCCCTTTCTTATCAAAGACCAATCGGTTTATATTTAACGCACATCGTAAACACCCATTTAACTCGATGAAAAAAACTTTTAGCAATCATTTTTAAGAATCGGTAAATATCAATGTATGACGAACAAGGGGAGATAGTTCACAAAATAGCTGTAATTTCTTACCAAACATCATTTGGTAGCTACACAGAATAAATACATTTTTACTACATATTCTGAGCATCGATACTACAAAGGGTAGCGAAGTCGCAAGCAAGTCGGGTCTTTCCAGCTTAATTGTCCTGGTGTCCTGCCTCAGTAAAGATGTGGACGTACACCACTATGGATATTAAAGGGATTTCGTCCCTTGTCGATATCTGTACAGTAGAGACAATTACTTTGTCATTGTCATTTACCCTTTTTGGTTTCACTGCATATAAATATTCCAGAAGGATCTGCATGTATACTTCTCTCGCCCATAGTAATTATTAGACAACGTCCCACAGATTTCAACATCGAACATTGCTGCAAACAGTGTTACGACGTGATTTCTTTTAAGTGAAGGAGGTGGACGAGAAATAGTCAATCTCTCTCATTGATGCCAGTCGGGACCTTGGTGTGACGTTGGTTCATCCAGTATACCTCTTGCTGGTGTCGCAGAGTGTCACTGACGGGTCGATTATCCGAACCAAAGCGGACTACTTCGATAATTTAGAAGTCGATGTCATTCGATGACTCTATAACGAATATTATGGATTAAGAATACTGATCAGCGATACGGATTTGATATTTTGGAACATCATGATGTCTTGCCGGCATCATTGAAAACTGTTGACCGCTTCTCTCTTGCAGGAAACAAGCCTATGTTTATGTATACTTTTGTCTTTTTGAATTTGGTGCTAATACTGTTATATGGAAATGGAATAGGTCTTTGGATTATGGACGCGGATATTCTCTAATGGACGACGGCTGGATTATGAATGACGGACTAGACGCTTGTAATTTGCCAGAAGTATCTGTGGGCTGGTTCATCGATTTTCAGATTTCTAGTGTTACGAAGGTGTTTCATGATTTGAAGTCGGCTAGTTTCGCCAACCTATATTGTTTGGAGCACTTCTTGCAATTCAGTAAGTAGATGACATTGCGGGTGCAGCAGTTGGCCAGGAGCCTTTCTCGATATTTGAGACCATTGTAGGTGGTCGTAAAGTGTCGACGATTATTGACGGAAGGGTAGATTTTGCAGTACCGATATTCACACTCATCAATCGGATTGATGTGAGTTTTGCCACAAATAATTGTGGCGGGTATTGGAGACATGCGCGGACAAGGCGATCCGATAGATTCGGATTGCGGCGGAATGCTAGGAGTGGCATTTTCGGGGAAGATGGGTCCGAGGCGGCTTGATTCCTGGAGAATGGGCCAGAGTTCTCGAACTGCCGAATAAATGTTTTGGGCCTGCGACTGATACGTCAATACGAGGGATATTCTACTTTGGACAGTGTTGGTCTGTGGTCTGGGTTGGAGGAGTTCTAGCCGGGATTTAGACTAGTTCACAGTTAAGCTTGATGTCGTCGGCAGGGTAGCCTCTTCATGTGTAGTATTGGCTGAGGTCGTACGTGTGTTTGCGAAAATCAGCCTCAAAGGTACAGATTTTACAGATGCGTAGGAATTGTCCATATGGGCTGCATTTTTGCAGCTGGTACTTTGGCCAGACGTGTAGAGTAGATAACTCTGTGTATCTGTGGGTTTTGTGAATAGATGATCGAATGAGATCTTGTGATCTTTAACACAGACGCGTGTGTCTAAGTAGGTGACTGAATCTGTGGACCAGTCAGCAGTGAACTTGATTGATGGATGTACATTGTTGCACTCATCGAGGAAGGCGAGTGGAGACTGTTGACCGTGTGTCCAGAGCATGAATATGTCGTCAACAAATCGAAGACACAGGAGTGGTTTGAGTGGTGTGCCCGCAAGTAGTTTCTCTTGCTTCATGAAATCCCATAAAGATGTTGGTATAGCTGGGTGCTACCTTGGTGCCCATGGCTCTACCTCCAACCTGCCATTAAACTCAAAATTGTAGCAGTGTAGCACGTGTTTGAGTAGTTGGAGTAGATTTTTGTGGTATATTTTATACTGGGCTTTATTTCTGGAGAAGCAACGGGCAGCTGGAACTAACCCTTCGTGATTCGGGATATTGGTATAGAGGGAGGTAACGTCCATAGTGACGAGTATGGTGTTATTCAGGATATTGTCAACAGCTTCCACTTTGTTGATGAAGTCCATCGTATCTCTCACATATGAGGGGATTAGTGGCACGAATGGTTTTAGGTGTTCATCCACCAGGCTACTAATGCGTTCGGTCGGGAATCCAGTGTCGCCGATAATTGGGTGGCCTACTAATCTCGCTTGAAGACCGGATTTGTGGATTTTAGGCAAGAGATAAAAGCCTGCTGTGCGGGGGTGACGGAATGAAGATGTTACGATAGAGTTCATCGGAGATTTCCTCCTTATTTAACGTGTCAAACAAGAGTTTGTTAACCTGGTCATTGTGTTCTGGTGTTAGGTCACGAGCGTATTCGATGTAATACTTAGCATCACCAAGTTGTCGCTGGGCCTCTGAGATGTAATCAGTGCTTTTCCAGATGACGACAGCAGAACCCTTGTCCGATTTTTTATCTGTATCTTAGAGTTTTGAGATAATTGGAGACTGGCAGCCTCTTCTGCAGTGCTGAGATTAGTATGCCGTTTGCGTGTGTGCTTAATATCGCTTAATTCTTGGGACACCAAATTGATGAAAGTGACTAGGAGTGAAGACGTGCATCCATTTCGAAGGTTTTTTTAACTTTCTTGTTAGTGTCTCGTCTAAATCCGGTGTGGATGGTGTTGGTGTGGGGGTTTTCCGAGGAGAATTCTAAAGAAAGAAAGGAAATCAGTTAGCAGAGTGGCCGAGATCCGAGTGGGCTAATGTCTGGCCTTTGAAGAGGACAGAGGTTTCTGCGTCTGACAAAATGTGGGAACAGATATTGACAATATTTTTAGGTAAGGAGACAACAGGGACAAAGGAATAAATCCCAGGCGAGTCAAAAGTTGAACAATTTGGGGTATGGTGTACATTGTTGGTAAAAGGGTTCAGTTGGTCAGGCACGTTGGGTTGATCAGAGCAGCCTGTGTGACTACACGAGGGAATGTTCAGTCGAGTCGTGTATGACTTAGGACTTAATCGGGCAGCATTGCCCTCATAAGGAAGATCATTTGTCAATTGTTGTTTGCCTGTGTACGACGGGTGGCTTCCCGTAGCCAAGTTTACATGGCTTCGTTCGTTTCTACCAACCTCCCCACAGCGCATGCTCCATTTCGCAGGCTCCAATAACATCCCTGCCTCCAATAGCGGAAGTTGACCTTTACTACGTTGCTATGACGTATAGGGGAAACCAACCAACGCACGGTTCAGTTTGAATCCGACCAAACGACTCCTTTAGTGTTGCACATGAGCGAACTACTTTTCATATGCTCTGTCCAGATAAACAGGGGAAATTATCTCCAGATAATTCTTGTTAACGCTAGGTCAACGGAGGTATTATGCAGACTTGAAAAATAATCAAAATTTTCGTTAAACATCTATTTTACTATATATGATGTCACTTCCGGCGATGTGCGCGAAGGCCCCGAATCCGGTCCAAAAATCTGACTGGTGGCTGGGGTGTTATTAGACCCCCAGCGAGGTGGTTGCGTTTCTACTGCGCAATGAATCCCCTTACTGAACTTACATGTACACTGCGGGACAACACGGCTTCATGGGTCGTACGGCTCTACCCGTCAATAAAACAACTCCTCCTCACCCTCTGCCCAATGCTTTTATCGAGTTCGGCAAATAGTTTCAATACCGCGAAGAGCTGATCCGTCTGCAATCAGTCTTAAAACATCAATGGCCGGTTGAATATCGCTTCCATTATATTCGTACGGTGGCCCTCCACAGTTTCGTAGTAATGGCCCCTCTAATTTCATAATACGATAGACTGCCCTTGTCATAGGATTTTTCTCGTCTTGCCGAGAAAAACACAATGGGAGGGGTCCCGGAGCGAATCGGTGAAATTTTTGGGAAAAGTCACCGAGGTCTGTATATAGGTGTTCTAGTCCTATGTAGTCCTATACTGGCTGTATGGGGATATAGGTCCAATCTGGAAAATTCACACACGTTCATTGTGATATGGGTTGTTTGGATTTGTTTTTCTCGTCTCATCATTTAGAACACGATGGGAAGGGTCTCGGAGCGCAACGGTGAATTTTTTTTGGAAAAGTACCATATAGCCCATATAGCCCCATACTGGTTATATGGGGGTATAGGTCCAACCTGGGAAATTCACACACGTTCATTGTGGTATGGGTTGTTTGGACTTGTTTTTCACGTTTCGTCATTTAGAACACGATGGGAAGGGTCCCCGAGCGAAACGGTGAAATTTTTCGAAAAGTACTGGGTAAGCCCATAGGCCTATACTGCATGGCTATGGGGGTATAGGCCCATACTGGGTGGACGTTTTGGGGTCTAGGTGAGCCCCTAATGATCCTATGGTGTCGTGTGAGGTCTAATTTTGAAGCTCTCGTGGAGGAGCTTCCGACTGGACTAATGGTTCGTCCGTTTTCAATAGTCTGCGCATGCGCAGTCTGACCGTAGTATAGAAAGCAGGCATTTTGGGGGTATGTGGGGGGTGTGTTTGGGGTAGAGATGGACCACTATGGGTTCGAATGGGTCGTGGAAGGTGTCAAAGTGAAGCTTGTGTGGGGTAGAATCAGAATGGCGTGTTTTAAAGTGCAAGTCGCGTCAATCTGCGCATGCGCAGTTGGTTGTAGTAAGTAAAGTGGTCATTTTGGGACAGTACAGGAAGGTATTTGGGGTAGAGAGGGACCATCCTTGGTCCGAATGCGTCCTGGAAGGTGTCATGTTGTAGCTCTCGGGGTGTACATCTCCATTTTAGGGATGCTCGCTTCATCTGTGACGTCATCGGTGACGTCATCAGTACGAGTAGTAGCGAAAGTGGGCATTTTGGGGAAGTGCAGGAAGGTATTTTGGGTAGAGAGGGACCATCCTTGGTACGAATGCGTCGTGGGAGGTATCATGTTGTAGCTCTCGGGGTGTACATTCCGATTTGAGGGATGTTCACGTCATCTGTCACGTCATCGGTGACGTCAACTCATCAGTACGAGTAGTAGCGAAAGTGGGCATTTTGGGGCATTGAAGGAAGATATTTCGGGTAGGGAGGGACCATCCTTGTTCCGATTGTGTCGTGGGAGGTGTCATCTTGTACTCTCGGGGGGTAGACAACGATTTGAGGGCTGTCCACAGCATCTGTGACGTAATTGGTGACGTCATGAGTACGAGTAGTAGCGAAAGTGGGCATTTTGGGGCAATGAAGGATTGTATTTGGTGTAGAGATGGACCACCCTTGGTCCGAATGCGCCGTGGGAGGTGTCACGTTGTAGCTCTCGGGGTGTAGACTCCGATTTGAGGGATGTTCACGTCATCTGTGACGTCATCAGTACGAGTATTAGCGAAAGCGGATATTTTGGGGCAGTGAAGGAAGGTATTTGGTGTAGAGATGGACCATCCTTGGTCCGAATGCGTCGTGTGAGGTGTCATCTTTTAGCAACGCCCGCCAACACCAAGCTCAATGTTTCAACGCCCTGGCGAAATAGCTCAGAAGCTCTGATTTTCTAGATATTCCATGGAATTGTCACTAATTCTTCGAAATGCAGTGACGCCCGTCAACGCTCGTAGTTACGCCTTAACGCTCTAACATAACGCCTTGACGCCATGATATAGACCGGAGAGAGAACAACAACAACAACAAGGATGCCACATGAGAGAACAACAACAACAACAAGAAGTTTTTTTCATATAGTTTATTCTCCCCAATGTTACATCATACCTACGCTGGGGGAGCCGCGTTAGGTATGTTTACAACTCAAGAAGACTCTTGTCCAATCAGAGGCCGCCATTTGCATCTGTCATATTCGTTCCTATCCGTTAGATGTATTCTCGGCTGCTCTTGTCCAAATCAGAAGTCGCCATTTCAGAAAGTTCCATCTTCGGCCATGAATCGTTTGTTCTAATCGTCATCGGGCAGGCCAGGATACCATTGAGGCAACATATCCTCAGATAGTTCTTTGCGCATTCTGAGTATCTATCAGTGCTTGGGTGAATACATTCATCCGATGGGAATATTCCGTAATTTGGTCACGAAAAACGTGACATTGGTGACCCTCTCTACGTCCCACTTGGTGTTGGGGCGCTGTTCATATGCCCATTCCAAGACATCCAATTGGTCCACTTGGTCCAGCACGTTCTGTAGCGACGTCCGGTTAATGATGGTAAACGGTTGGTCAAATACCCGGATGTTACTGCTCGGGTAAAAGTATCGAACTTGATCTGTCTCCTTATGCTGCAGTACATAACCAAACGCCAGATTTAATTTGAAGGACGTAGCTTGGTCATTGAAGATGGCTTCCACGTAGTTGCGTAGACGGGTGAGGCCAGTCAGTCGGAAATTGTAGATATCTTTAATAGGGCGATGACGGTGGAAACAGTGCCGTATCATGGGCCAATGGCGCCGATAGATGTCACTCACTGGATGGGCGTCCTGTAAGAGATCGCTGGGAACATCCACCGCATCTTCCAGAAAATGTTCGTTGTTGTCAGGCGTATGACTGGGAACAGTAATGCTAGGGACCGGCTGGATATCTAGGCTCTTCTGAACTGTGGGTATAGGCGGGCTCTCCGTGATCGCATCACCAGTGGCATTTGTCTCCCCGGGCTCATCTTCACTAGGTCTGGCCCTCATGGGTGCCTCTTTAGTGGAAAGTTGTCGCTCATACCGTGGTGATGGACCATGAATCAAACGTTGGTGCTGTCTTAACTGACTGGGTCGTTTGAAGAGTTGACCACAACCGTTACATTGTTCCGTCGCGCCCTCGTGGAATGAGCGTTCGTGGCGCAGTAAATGATCCTCCCGATTGAATGACCGTACGCAGGTTGTACAAGTATACCGAGCATCGTTGTGGGTGGAGGCCTCGTGGCGTCGTAAATTATCTAGACGAGTAAACAGCTTCTGGCAAGTTGTGCAAGAGAACATATCGGCTGTGGATCTGGAACTAATGAATGCCGTAATTCCCACTTTTATACGTTTTCCCGTGACATTCGTGTCTTTTCGGCAACCTCCGTCTCTCTTCGGTCACCTCCGTGTCTTTTCGGTGACGTCCGTGACTCTTCGGACACCTCCGTGTCTCTTCGGTGACCTCCGTGACATCTTCGGTCACCTCCGTGTCTCTTCGGTGACCTCCGTGACATCTTCGGTAACCTCCGTGTCTCTTCGGTCACCTCCGTAACTACCCGGCTGTTCCCGTGTAAACCCGGATGGAACTCCGTGTCTCTTCGGTGACCTCCGTGACATCTTCGGTCATCACCGTGTCTCTTCGGTGACCTCCGTGACATCTTCGGTTACCTCCGTTTCTCTTCGGTCACCTCCGTAACTACCCGGCTGTTCGCGTGTAAACCCCGATGTACCCGTATGGAACACACAGCTAAAGGATCCGGATAGAAGTACCCGGATGTAGGCGCGGACGTCAGCGACAAGAGCCCGGATGTACCCGGATGTGAAAGCCCCCGGATGTAAAAGTGCCCGGATGTTTACGAATGTTCCACCATTCCGGACTTCTGAAGCCAGAAGCTCTCATGTCCTGCATGTGAATAGTCATATTGTGTGTGTATGCATGTGTGTATGCGTCTGTGTTGGTGTGCGTGTGTGTGTGTGTGCTTGCGTGTGTAGGCGTGTGTGTGTGTGTTTGTGTGTATGCATGTGCGCTTGCGTGTTTGTATGTGTGTATGCGTGTATGCGTGTGTGTGTGTGTGCATGTGTATATGCTTGCGCGTACGCGTGTGTGTGTGTGTATGCGTCTGTGTGTATGTGTGTGTGTGTGTGTCGCCGTATGAAGGCGCACGCTCCTGTGGTGCACCCGCACCTTGGCGTACCCTATGCCCGTCTTGTGACGCCCCCTCGCGCCTGTGTGTATGTGTGTGTGTGCTTGCGTGTGTGTACGCGTGCGTCCACCACACACCAACACACACCACCACCACCACCACACACACCACCACCACCACCACCACCACCACCGGGCGTTGACGGGCATACCATCAAACATTGGTCAAACAGAGCTATACCTCCAAACACTGGTCAGACAGGGCTGTAACACCAAACACTGGTCAGACAGGGCTATAATACCAAGCACTGGTCAAACGTCCCTACTCTCATGGGGAACAAGGAGAGTAGGGGCGTCAGTGATACAAGCTGAATAGTACGAGTGTACTCATAACATAGCTCTGTCATGAATCAAGATGAGTAGTATAGAAAACTGATTTAAAGCCGTATTTTGCCGGGGGAGATAACTCTTGGGGAGATGACGGGGAGTTCCGCCAGGGGGCGTTGTTTCTCAAGAGACCAAAAACTACCTCCAACACGAGAGAGCTCCTTCACTCGATCGGGCGTGACCTTGGAGCGGTGAGGGTCGAAAAAATACCTGAAACCATGGGAAGGACGACTTATAGTAATAAACATAATCTATAGGTGTTGGGCGATGTTATTATAACGAGTCTAGCATCCGTGCGACCCGAGGGTCGAGCGTTTATTGCCCAGTATATCTCCGCAATAATGGACTCATCGAGATAAGCTCGAACCGTATCAAGATCAATGATGAGATGGAGCATGTGGCCGAGCTATGTTATCTGCTCCTGGCGGAAAACATAATCACTAAATACCTGGGGGAAGATGTCATGGAGGAGAAGACCATTACGCGACGAAACAGAGCTCTGCTCGACCTGATACCGTGCCGTGGTCCGTTAGCATTTCAGGCCTTCCTGGAGGCACTGAGGAAGACGGGGAATGAAGCAATAGCCTCCCTACTTCAACCCGAGGAAACAGAAGATAAAACCTTACTCATAGATTACGACTTCACCGAAGACATTGTTCCAGCATCACTTCCACCTGCCAAACGTGCCCACGAAGAGACCGAACCAGCATCACTTCCACCTGCCAAACGTGCCCGTCTCGAACTAGCACCCTTAAAAATAGTCCTCAGGAAGCGGGGGCGGGGGAAGAGGTCCAGCCGGCACTCCAGCGTACAGACATGATGAATGATATCACCCAGCAGGAGGTGAGTGATATCATCCAGCAGGCCTACCTGGCGGCCCGGATACACACTTAGGAGCTGACCTCCTATTTAACTATAACCGTGAAAGATGAACAATTGCACTTTAGTGCACCAGCCTGGGAAAAGAAACCTCCTAAGCATATCGCGTTGACGTTTGAGACATGGGCTAAAGTACAAGCACTTTACAGACCCGTCGATGTGCTCATTGAGGCTCAGGGGAGCACAGAAATGAAATTTCCTGCGGAGGGACGACGTGTTCCTGAGCTATTCTGTGTTCAACACGTGGTTTCCCTTGCCTGAGGGTGTCGCGCTGCAATTACCTGCGTGGCGGAAACTTCAAAACCTGACAAGGGGAATTTCTGATGTCCTGAATGACATGATGTCTGAGTATATCTATAGAAGGTACATCGAAACCTACCTGGATCACCTTAGACCCCTGATTCGACACTTGCGTATACGAGGATGTCCAGGCTGCCAGAGCAGTTCGCTAAACGCGCATACGTGTCTAGACATCATGGAAACGTCAGACGCGCTGATGAATTAGGCGCTACACGACATCAACGAGACGCAAATCGGTGAGGCATCTTAAGCCGCCTGTCCACCGAGAATTTCACGTGAGATTATTGCGGACTTCATAACCCGGAACAAGGGGGATAAAGACAGGGAAGACTTCAAACAAGTGTTGTTGTTTAGATATTAGAAATTGAACATTCAGACACACTCAGACATTACCGTGTATATAAAGCCAATGTCTACATGTTCGCCATGGTGTTGTTGCTATCGTATTGCTTTTAACCCTATTAGAAAATTGAACACTTAGAGTCATTATTACCGTGTAAAACTATAAAACCTTATGTTCATTCCACCGTGTTGTTGTTAAATCCTATTAGAAATTTAACACTAAGAGACATTATTACCGTGTAAACTATAAAACCTTGTTGTCTGTTGTTCATTCCACCGTATTGTTGTTGTTAATAAATATTAGAAATTGAACTAGTGTGTGAGTGTTCACTCTATGCAGGGAAAAGGGGGATTTGTGTGCTTTGAGTTGTGCTTTGAGTAGAAAGTTCCTCTTTCGACAGAGATGGGTGGCCCTGATAAGAACCGTTGGAGTAACTTCACGGACGGAAGATTCGTTTTGTCCGGGCGATGTTTGTCCGGCACACAGGGCATCTCATCATCATATGGCAGTCGTCTGCTGGAGGTTCTTCACGTACGGAAGATTCATTTCGTCCGGGCGTCGTTTGTCCGGCATACAAGGCATCTCATCAGCATATGGTAGTCGTCCGTCTCCTCGCAGCGGCAGGTCCCAGCATTGCACATCAACCCCAGTAGGCAGGTACCGCATATGGCGAGATGTCCGCATGGAAAGAAGGCGTACACCGCCTCCTTCTTCCAGCATATGGTGCACATTGATTTCTTCAGTTCTGTGTCCAGTTGGAGGCGGAGTGCAGTCTTCTCCTCTTCTAGTTGTTGTACACGATGCCGGATCCGGGCCAATCGGGTCGTCGCTTGTGGTGGAGCAGTTGTTGTTGTTGATGGTGCAGTTGTTGTCGTTGTGGGAGCCGTTGATGTCGTTGTGGGAGCAGTTGATGTGGGGGTAGCTGCTGGTGGGCGACGACTATTCATCCACCCCAATGCTGCAAGCTCAGGAGATGGAGTCACCAGATCTTCGAGGTCTGTATCATCATCAATAGCGTCGTCGTCATCGTCGTCTTCGTCGAGTGAGTCTCGCACCAACACCTCTGCATCTCTACATCTTGTTGTCTGACTCGCTTCCTCAAAGCTTCAGCAGTCTCCCGTGACAAGGGGACCGTGTGGATATACAAGTAGTGAATGAGTCTAGGATCTTGTTGTCCGGCTCGCTCCCTCAACGCTTCATCAGTCTCCCTGGGGACCGTGTTGATATCCAAGGCGTGTGTGATTAGTCTAGCATCAGCCATGATGTGTTGAAATGAATGGGGTACCAGACGAAGGAGCGCCCCGTTTTTATAGCCTAGCGCGGACCTCCGCGTAATGCGCGGACCTCGGCGTAATTCCGTCTTCGCTCATCGAATTTTGTCTCGCCTAGGAGAGATGTTGTGTTTCCTCGGCAGTCTAAAAGGCACGCTAAATTTTGAATAAACTGTTGTACATCTCTAGAAAAACTATAGGCTTCAACCTTGTCACGCTATAGTATAGCCCTGCAAAATCTAGAAGGATGACTTATTCGAAAGTGTCATTTTGTTCGTTCCAAAGCCGAAATTTTGCGAGTCTGAAAACACACAATTATAGTATGGGACCGAGCGCGTGTACATCCGGGTCCTCAGTGTGCACGCGGACCTCGGCGTAATTCTTCCATCGCTCATCGAATTTTATCTCGCCGAGGAGAGATGTTATGTTTCCTCGGCAGTCTAAAATGCACGCTAAATTTTGAATAAACGGTTGTACATCTCTAGAAAAACTGTAGGCTTCAATCTTGTCACGCTATAGTATAGCCCTGCAAAATCTAGAAGGATGACTTATTCGAAAGTGTGATTTTTTCGTTCCAAAGCCGAAATTTTGCATGGGAGGCGTTCAATCCGTGCGTGCAGTTGGTAAGGCTATAAAAACGGGGCGTGCTATCGTCTGGTACCCACTCATTTCAACAAGATGACTGACGCAACAGCTGAATTCATTGATATCGATGCGGCCATGGCACTTCAAGGCAATACTATCAGCGAGTCATGGCTTGAAGAAGTTATACAAGACCTGGTGAAAGAAGAAAAAGGAGACGCGGAGACGCCAGATGAAAAAAAGAAAAAAGAAGAATTTGACGACGACTACAACAGTGTCTCAGGGCGTAGTTTCGTAACAACAGCAGCAACAGCTTCTCCACGAGTACTGCGCAGAGATAAGAATTACAAGCGTCTAGTCCGTCATCCATAATTCAGCCGTCGTCCATTAGAGAATATCCGCGTCCATAATCCAAAGACCTATTCCATATTCAATATAACAGTATTAGCACCAAATTCAAAAAGACAATCATAGTATACATAAACATAGGCTTGTTTCCTACAGAAGAGAAGCGGTCAACAGTTTTCAATGATGCCGGCAAGACATCATGATGTTCCAAAAATATCAAATCCGTATCGCTGATCAGTATTCTTAATCCATAATTCGTTGTAAAGTCATCTAAAGAATGATGTATCTCAGCCACGCTTTGATTGTGAATGTTCATATGAGTACCATGAGGATCTTGAAGTACATGGGTTCATACGGCCCCTAGCCCCGGGTTAAGCGGAATTAGACACAAGTTACGAAACGTAGCGCCATAGATCTTGCACGCTACGTTCGTATTTTTTATCAGCATGCGATATGTATCGCCAAATTTGAGAAACTTTGAGTGGAGGCGTTTGGTGGAATAGCCCTGTTTTATAAGTTTCTGTAACAATGTTTTGTGACGTTGATTAAAATCGTCACATTTAACACAGGATCTAGCAAATGCTACTAGGCGAGATATGTATACGCCATATGCAGGTCCCACTGGAATATTACTGTCCAGAAAGGGATTGTTTACGATGTCGAAATTGTAATCATCTCTTTTGTCATAAAGTCGACGAGAGAGAATGCCCGCTTCATTTTTATAGAGATATAGATCTAAATATGATGTGCCTGTAGGGCTGTCTGTAGTTTCCTTCAAATCCAGTGAAGGTGGATATATATCCTTCACTGCGTCATTTATATAGCGATTATCCACAGCGAGAAGATCGTCTATATAGCGTTTGGTGAATGAGAAGGAACGGGCTTTGAATGGATCGGTTTTTGAAAGCGCCTGCATATAGTCATATTCATAAGAGAACAGATACAGGTCAGCCAACAGGGGTGCACAATTAGTACCCATTGGAATACCTATATGCTGCTGATATATTGTGTTGCCAAATTTCACATAGATATTTTTAATGAGAAATTCAAGCAACTCTATAAACAAAGAAACATCCCATGAATGATATCTCTTGTATGTAGTAGAGCTAAAGAATGCTTTATGGCTTCCGACATTAATATATCTACGATCAGTTTTCTTGAACACAGATACTATTAATGAACTTAGACGGTCAATAAGGTCCTGATGAGGGATTGTAGTATAGAGAGTCGAGAAATCCCATGTGGATACATGTCTGTACGGTATGTGACCTTTAGCATCAAGTTCTTCCGTAAGACATTTTGAGTTTTTCAATATCCACATACATTCAACGCCAGAGTTCTTAGAAATAGTGGCGCAATACCTTTCCCAAAATGCTTTTACCTCCTGAAGGGCCCTCGTTAATAGGGTTGAAAGAAGCTTGGTGGTGCAGCTTCTAGAACCAGCTATGAATCTAGCTTTGTATGGTGATTTATGCATTTTGGGAGTCCAGTATAGTTTTGGTATGTCGTTATGATTGGTTGGAAGACAAATACCTCTTTCCCTGAGAAACTGTTTGTGATTGTTAAATAAATCTTCCAGAGTAAATGCAGTTTGGGAGTAAGTAGACGTATTTGATGAAGATATGTCTACACTCAATTCTTTAACCAGCACCTGGTAATAGTAATATTTACATATGAATATTATATTATTCCGAGCTTTGTCTGCTGGGACTATGACGAATTTACTCTGGAGATTTGCTAGAACTTCTTGCGAATTGAGGTTTCTCAGTACTTGTTTTGCTTGGGGAAGAGTACTTCTGTCAATGTGGCGGATTGTTTCAACGACCTTGCTCTTGGTGAGGTCCAGCCAATCAGCGAGTACTGTAGGTTCAACTTTTTCTCGCTTAGACCAATCCATAACGTACTGTTCCAATGCAGACAGGACTATCTTCTGGTCGGCCTTCAAATTTATTCTTCTTGGCTCTCTATATTTAGGTCCTTTCATCAGGAGTAATTTCAGATCCTTATCACTCACCATATCAAGAGCACCAGTCACAATATGTTTGCATGGTGTATAGATAAAGTTCGATGATTCACAATCACAACTATAGCCTCCTGACGTGTATAAGTTCCAGTCAAACTCCTTGACAGCATTGGAGTAATTGAATATTTTGGTGGCTATAGATTTATTATACTTATATGAAATGCAAGGTGGTTCTGTGAACTTAAAATAGTTTGGTACAGCGTTGCGTACCTCTGGATCATTCAGGATTCGAGGTAAATTAATGATGTCCAGTCCTTTATCTAAGTAGTTGAGTTTCAAGAAAAGCCGATCTTGAGATGTTTCGATTATGTTCACTGGACGATACAACCGAAAATACGCTATATCTTGACATACTTTACTGATTTTTGGTGATATTATATTTCCTGAAGACGCAGGTTGTTGTATATCTCTGGCTGTTTGATCTAAAGCTCTCAAAGGTAACGCATACAGAACTGTACGTAAGCTATGTATACTATTGGGTGTATTAGTTAAACCCACTAAGTAATTTAAAGTGATATGATCGTGAATCATCGAACTATTAAACTTTCGCCAACCATGGCTGCGAGGTCTCCGTTGATGAGGTTTAAATAGTTGGGTAATGTTGGATATATTTGAACGGCGGTTTGTAGCATTGCCGAACCCACTGACATTATCATTTAAACCAAACGGAAACACTGACCCAAGTTCTAGCATCCAGAATAATTCCCGCTCTCGGATTTTCTCTCAAATCCAAAGGGGGAATCCTTAGTAGATGGATAGACGACGTCTATGATCTGAATACTAAAGTTATCCCAGCCATGGTCGGGTCCAGAAAAATGTTTACCTATAAGCAATTGCTTTTTCCTAACGGATTTTCTGTGACCATTCACCCTAAGATTGAGTCTTTGGGTGGTCTTGCCAACATACTGTTGACCACACTTCAACTAAGATCAACATACGATCATACGATCTGCAGGGGGCCTAACAGCGGCGATGAAGCAATTGCGATGTGTGAATTGTATTCCCTCAGCTACTCACTACGCCAAATTCGTGCTGTTCCAGTGTGGGCACCTAGCGTTATGCGCCTGTTGTATTGCCAAACTTGGAAAGAGAGCAGACCCTACCTCAACACCTTGCAAGCCGATCCAGTGTGCATTGATTACTATGAGATGTCCTATATGGACGATGAGGGTGGAAGAACTGCGTCAGATTCAGCGATCGGTGTAATCATTACACCTCCAATGGCTCTTTTCAGAGCCCCCAATGCTGTCGAAGGAGGAAACTTTCTACTCGGAGTACAATTCCAAACAAAAAATGAGCTCCTACATGCATACACCTAGGTAAAAAAATAGGTAAAAAATAGGTATATAAGACCTACACACTCTAGTGTGAATGGAGAAAAAACTTTCTACTAAGAGCACTTAATAGCACCTTGCACACATTCACTCAGGTAAACGAGTGAGGGAAGACCTGGTGTTATTTATTTTGAATGTGTATTGAGGAGATGGTAATGACCGGGGATAGAACATGGGGTAAATTACAACACATATAAGGGAAGTGGGAATGAGGTGTGGGGATTGACATATGTTGGTCCTGGTGTTATATTTGAATGTGCAATTAGAGAGCAGTTCACTCTTTCGGAGGACTGGGTTGGCCCTGAAAAGGAACGTGATTTTTTTTACCCTCTTTACTCAGGGGTCTGACCTGTCTGCTCATACTGATGGAGGGACGTTGTTGTTGTCCGACGACTGGCTGGAGTCGTTGTTGTTGTTGCAGTGGTTGTTGTTACTGCAATACTGTTTCCGTCGCCTCCAGCAAGTCTCTCCTCTCGCTCTTCACTGCTAGGTGGTACAATTGGGCTCAGGATAGCCCGATGTAGTTGGTATTGCACAGGGATATATATCTTATTTCCCGTATCCAAAATACTTGGACGGCTTCCGCTTTCTTCGTCTTTGCTCCCGCTTTCTCGCCAGCTTACTCGCTCCCTTCGTTGTGGACATTTTGGCCACTACCGTCGTCTTCATGTTGCTGGAAGAATAGCTCTCACACGTCTTTCCTCTTTGACGGATTGAGTTGGAATGCGCTTTCCCAGGCGTTTGGCACCGCTTTCCCGCCACAGTGGGGAGGATGTCGATTGGCTGTCTAACGCACGAGGTGCTCACCGATTGCCTCTTTTTCCGGCCTAGCCATTGGTTCTTTTATCGGCTGTTCATTGGTCCAAATTGGTCTGTCCACTCTGGCGCATGTTAAATTTCAATCCCCTTTTGTGTTCAAGCTCAGGATAGGAAAATTCCATGTTAAATGAAACCCTATAGAATAACATGGGAGAACCGAATGATCACGGACTTTCACGAAGTTCTATAGGTGGGAACGGACTTGAGTAAGTCATTTAATTTTTTTAAAACTATAACGTGTACGGACACGGACTATGCTATAGAGTCTCAAAAAAACCTGCACTCAAGACTTGTGTGGGTTCGGACTTTAGGTAGTCATAGAGGGGGAGAGCACGGTACGGTAAAAAAAAATAAAATAATAAAAAAATATATATATATATATATAGTCAAGCATCTCTACCTTTTTTTCATTCACGACCATGGCAGCCTGCGGAACAGACGGCGAGCTTGCGTTGCTCCAACTGACGCCAAACGTCTACCTGATCGTGAATGACGATATCATCGAGCTTGTCGAAGAAGAACCTCGAGAGGTGAAGATATTTTTTTTGTCGCTATCAGGCTGGGCTCTGTTGAAACGGTTGTTAACGGGCAAAGAGGCCGAAGTCGATTTCATACACGTGGGGATCGGTGTGCACATTTGCATAAGTGGTGATTCCTTTTTTCGTTGGTTGGTGCAGCGTGGAAAAAACGGCGCCCATATCACACTTCGCCCTCCACTATGGATGGCCCTGAAAGCTGTTATTTCCGAGGTCGATGACTATTCCACCCTGAAGCTAAAGAGCTAAAAGCAGAAGACCCTGTGGCTACCAGGTGTCTTACGCCTGGCTGCACCCTATTCCTCTATGACACGCGAGTCGACCTCATCGATAACCGGGCTGTGTGTTGGTGTACCACCTTAAAACGTGTGTTAAAGGGTGCACTGAACGGTGATAGCATTCACCTGTGTAACGAGGTCTACATCTTCCGCGGTTCCTTTTTTGCTCAACTCACCTGTCTGAAAGGCGGACATTTTACCTTGGACCGTGATCTATGGACGGCCCTGGAAGAAGTAGTCCCGATTGTAGATGAAGTACTATATGTAAAGGTCCACACATTCTAGAGTCTCAGTGTCTTACCATGAAGCGAACACAGAAGACTTACGTTCACCCCCAACGAAAGGGTACCCGAAGGGAAACCGGAAAGGGTCAGTCCAAGCATATGGATAAGGTGTTAACGGATTTGTATTACAGCCCATCCAGTCCAGCCTCTTATAGCGCTTTGGGAGCGCTCGCTCGAGCTGCGCAGCCCCAAGGCATTAGTCGAGCTGAAGTTCGGGAATGATTAAAAACCCAAGACACTTACATCGAGCAGCCCGACGGCATTTTCGCCGTAACTGAGTCATCGTATGAGGTATAGACGCACAATGGCAGGCGGATTTGGTGGATTTGAGTCGATTTGCTTCCCACAATGATGGACATCGGTACATGTTGACCTGTATCTATACGTTATCGAAGTACGCGTGGGTGGTACCGATCCAGACCAAAACAGGCGACAATCTTGTACAGGCGTTCCAGCAGATTTTCAAGACGGGTCGCAAACCCTTATATTTGCAAACGGATGAAGGAACAGAATTTCTCAGCCGACATATTCAAGCCTTTCTCAAGAAACATAAGGTGTTCTTCTTGCATACGTACAACGAGACCAGAGCCTCCGTGGTGGAACGGTTCAATCGCACCTTTAAAGGGCGGATGTACAAGTATTTTACAGCCAAAAACACCCGACCGTACGTTGATGTGCTACCTCAGCTCGTCCAGGGGTACAATCAAGCCTATCATCGCAGTATCCAGTGGGCACCCATCGATGTGACGGAACGTAACCAACATCAAGTGCGCCATACTCTGTACTCGCCTCCTGAAGAACCTATAACTTCTCCCCGTTATAAACGCGATGATGTGGTACGGATCAGCAAAGTCTAAGGTCAATTTGAGAAAAGTTACTTGCCCAACTGGAGTGATGAACACTTTGTGATTGTTCGCCATAGTCCCCGAAACTCACACGTCTATCAACTGGAAGATCGACAAGGGGAAACACTGCAAGGCACGTTTTACGAGACGGAATTACAACCTGTCGTAAAAACACAGAAAGACTACTACACGGTGGAGCAGATTTTGAAAACGGAACGTCGACGTGGCAAGCTGTTGCATTTCGTCAAATGGCAAGGTTGGCCCAGTTCGTTTAATTCCTGGGTCTCAGCACGTGATATGAAACGGCTATAAATTCTACCCCATGTCCCTACAACGTTCAGTCTAGGGCTGTACCATAGATAGAGCACAACTTCCCTTACTGCTGCGCACTCGAAAAGGACAAGTCAGCAATGTCGTGTGTATGCTAGCGCTTCTGGGTGTCTTGTTTTGGGGTGTCTTCTACGACTTGGCGAACCTGATATCCTGTTTCAACCTACCACCATCAGCACGCCCACTTGTCTTATCACCCCAACGTCAAGTCCACCACCACCACCCTACTACCGCCACCACCAACACCACCACCGCCACTATTCCTTCGACTTCTACGGATTCGACGTCAGTACCACCAGCCCACCCTACCACCACCCTTCCTTCGACTTCTACGGATTCGACGTCAGTACCACCAGCCCGCCATACTAGTACTGGAACGACAAGATCAAGTATACCACGTACGACCGCATGTATACCTACAACACCCAAAGTACTCACAGCCAGTCCACCAGTCAAATTTCCACGATTACCACGGCAACGGTACCCCCAGGACTACAACCACCGGTGGGATCCAGGTCAACGGTGGTGGGCCTCTGAACGCCAGGCCCAAAACACCCCTAACTCCATAACAAAGTGTGGATTTTGTTTTAAACACATCACCATGAATCCTCGGTGGCAGCATCCCTTCACGTGACTCATCGCTGGACCTACCGGATCGGGGAAAACACACTCCGTTCAACGTCTCATCCAACATGAGCCAGCGCTCATTTCACCGCCTGTCGCCCACATCGTCTGGTGTTATGGAGCCCGGCAGCCTGCGTATGAAAGTATGGACTGGATACCTGGACTCTCCTTTGTGGAAGGGTTACCGAGTGAAGCGGACTTGGCCCCAGACACCTTGGTGTTGGTGGATGATCTGATGGCCGAAAAGGATAGTCAGGTGACCCAGCCCTTTACCAAAGGCAGCCATCATCGCCGGCTGAGCATCATCTACATTGTGCAGAATCTGTTCAGTAAAAACAAAGAGCATCGGAACATCAGCTTGAATGCCCAGTACATGCAGTATGTGGTGTTGTTCAAAAACCCCAGAGACGCGTCACAAATTATGCACCTGGCGAAACAGATGTACCATGGACGCAGCGCGTTTGTTCGGGAAGCCTTTGAAGATACCACCCAGGTGGTCCATGGTTACCTGCTCATCGACTTGAAACAAGGGACACCCTCAGCATTTCGATTGCGGACCCAGATTTTTCCTGGCGAGTTCCAGACGGTGTACACCCCCAAACGAGAGATCCTGAAGGATCTTGTCGCCCACCATTGTCCGATAATTGTAAGCTAATGACTAGAGGATCTTTTTGTCCATTGTTACTAAGTGCAAACGATTGATTTGTAATTTTGTTTACAGAATTTCGAATCTGAGCGAAAAGGATCGGAAAAGGTCACTGAAAAACACCAAGATATAATCTAAGTTTCAGGAGTTTCAAGATTTCTAGAAACTGTACTTATGTCGGTTGTTATAATACAGGAGAAATGAGCAAAGTTAGTCTGAAAATGAATGTACATGTACGGAGGATTCTTCGCCTTTGTTTCGTAGTATTTTTTTTAGTTATTTTTTTGCACGTGTCATCATTGGGTACTGGAAGCGAAGACCAATCTCTTTGACACTTTGGCATGAGCTATGAAACATACTTAAGATTTTATAATTAAGAACGAGTGCTAATTCTGTTCTGTTTATACGGCTATTTTGAGATATCTCTTTTAAGATACCATGCCTGAAAATAGTAAGATGGTACACTACTTAATACTGAAGGGATCCGGTCTGCGCAGTAATGTTGAAACTTCGAAAGTGCCTGAATCCTGATTATCTCGCTTGGATCGAAACATGCAGTAGTCTACAGTTGTCGAGTTGTGACGTTGAGTCACAAGAGTGACGTCCCTTCATGTAGCCGACCCGCCGGCAGACGAAAGGGTGGAGCAATTCACTTGCTACTGCATGGACTAAAGAAAGCTGATTTAAAATTTGAAGAAATACATTTTAATTCCGAATTATTTGAACTCCTTGATATGGAAGGTGAAGGTATGGATATTCTCTATAGTCAATATATTGAATATGCCCCACCGTTTGATCCGCCGACTCTTGTGATGCAACGTCACAACTCGAGAATACCGAATTAATTTGAAGCGTAACTTGGATTTTCGAATCGGACCAAAAAAGGTATCTTGCACTACTAGGCCCCATGTGGGACCTGTGTACCAAATTTCAGAAAGATCCACGAAATATTTCCTGAAAATTAACGGTAACAATGTTTCAAGGGGAAATTCAAGATGGCCGCCTTGTGGCAATATTGGATTTTCGAATCGGACCAGAAAAGGTATCTTGCACAACTAGACCCCAAGGGGAACCTGTGTACCAAATTTGAGAAAGATCCATGCAGTAGTTCCTGAGAAATCGCGATAACAAGTTTTCATGGGGAAATCCAAGATGGCTGCCTGGTGGCCATATTGGATTTTCGAATCGGACCAGAAAAGGTATCTTGCACAACTAGACCCCAAGGGGAACCTGTGTACCAAATTTGAGAAAGATCCATGCTGTAGTTCCTGAGAAATCGCGATAACAAGGTTTCATGGGGAAATCCAAGATGGCCGCCTTGTGGCAATATTGGATTTTCGAATCGGACCAGAAAAGGTATCTTGCACAACTAGACCCCAAGGGGAACCTGTGTACCAAATTTGAGAAAGATCCATGCAGTAGTTCCTGAGAAATCGCAATAACAAGTTTTCATGGGGAAATCCAAGATGGCTGCCTGAGGCCATATTGGATTTTCGAATCGGAACCAGAAAAGGTTTCTTGCACAACTAGACCCCAGGGAAACCTGTGTACCAAATTTGAGAAAGATCCATGCAGTAGTTCCTGAGAAATCGCGATAACAAGGTTTCATGGGGAATCCAAGATGGCTGCCTGGCGGCCATATTGATTTTCGAATCGGACCAAAAGGTTTCTTGCACATAACCAGACCAAGGGAACCTGTGTACCAAATTTGAGAAAGATCCATGCAGTAGTTCCTGAGAAATCGCGATAACAAGGTTTCATGGGGAAATCCAAGATGGCTGCCTGGTGGCCATATTGGATTAAGGTTTCTTGCACAACTAGACCCCAAGGGGAACCTGTGTACCAAATTTGAGAAAGATCCATGCAGTAGTTCCTGAGAAATCGCGATAACAAGGTTTCATGGGGAAATCCAAGATGGCTGCCTGGTGGCCATATTGGATTTTCGAATCGGACCAAAAAAGGTTTCTTGCACAACTAGACCCCAAGGGGAACCTGTGTACCAAATATGAGAAAGATCCATGCAGTAGTTCCCAAGAAATCGCGATAACAAGGTTTCATGGGGAAATCCAAGATGGCTGTCTGGTGGCCATATTGGATTTTCGAATCGGACCAAAAAAGGTTTCTTGCACAACTAGACCCCAAGGGGAACCTGTGTACCAAATTTGAGAAAGATCCATGCAGTAGTTCCTGAGAAATCGCGATAACAAGGTTTCATGGGGAAATCCAAGATGGCGGCCTGGTGGCCATATTGGATTTTCGAATCGGACCAAAAAAGGTTTCTTGCACAACTAGACCCCAAGGGGAACCTGTGTACCAAATTTGAGAAAGATCCATGCAGTAGTTCCTGAGAAATCGCGATAACAAGGTTTCATGGGGAAATCCAAGATGGCTGCCTGGTGGCCATATTGGATTTTCGAATCGGACCAAAAAAGGTTTCTTGCACAACTAGACCCCAAGGGGAACCTGTGTACCAAATATGAGAAAGATCCATGCAGTAGTTCCCAAGAAATCGCGATAACAAGGTTTCATGGGGAAATCCAAGATGGCTGCCTGGTGGCCATATTGGATTTTCGAATCGGACATAAAAGGTATCTTGCACAACTAGACCCCAAGGGGAACCTGTGTACCAAATTTGAGAAAGATCCATGCAGTAGTTCCTGAGAAATCGCGATAACAAGAAATTGTTTACGGACGGACGGACGACGGACGACGGACGACGGACGGACGACGGACCACGGACAAAAAGCGATTTGAACAGCCCACCATCTGGTGATGGTGGGCTAATAAATAAGACAGAACACGACTTCAAACCATTCAGTCATCATCATGTCTGCACGAGTACGGAAGCACGCGCCGGCGCTCCGTATGTTACGTAGCGCGCCACCGGCGGTTGTCCGGGCCCTGGTGCGCGGCGCGGATGCGGAATTGGTACGGTGCTTGTGTGAAGTCGCTCACAATGTGTTAAAAGGTAATGTTTCCCTCAGTGCCCTGCAGAAAGGAAAATTCCAACGGCACAAGACGGGTCTCCGAACTCTGGTGAAGAAGAAAGCTAGTTTAAAGAAAAAGAAACAGGTGTTACAGAAAGGTGGATTTATTGGTGCAGTACTCGCTCCATTAGCAGCCTCCGTACTGGGTCCTATAGTACGTTCCATCTTTGGAGCATGCTAAAAAATTTATTGGAGCATACGAAAAAAATGATGCTGGTCGAACCTCGGCTCTTACAAAGCTTGCAATCTCCTATCCTGTCCCTGCCACGGTGCAACAGCTCCAGTCCCTCGATGAAGAGATGAATAGCATACTACAACGCCGATTGCCTGATCACGAGAAAATTCAACTCTGCCATCATACCCTGAACCGCTACAAGACGTTTATGGACCAACATAGAAGTGGTAGTAGTCCAACACCACCACCATCATCACCACCACCACCACCACCACCGCCATCATCACCATCACCATCACCTCAGCTCGAAGATGAAGTGTTGGCCAGTGTCCCTAAGGCGTTCAAGACCAAGGCCCGTTTATTGTTGAACCGTGTGAAACAGAATCCTGATATGGGCTGGACCGACCAGGGGGAACTGCTTATTCGAAACCAAGTGGTCCCGGGGTCCCATATCACCGATCTGATCAACGATACGGTGCGATCTCGCAAACACTCTAATCCCCCGGGCTGGGAAGCCTTTGCTCAGGAGTTGAAATTACACACACGTCCCTCCAGAATTGGTGGGTAATCCTCAACGCTGGCTGGATGCAGAAATCGTCACCCTTGACACCTCGGCAGGAACCTCTGACACCCCCTAAAACACCCTCACGGCGGGCGCGGTCTATGTTACCCCACTGGAACAGAGGCTCTCCACGAGGCTCCCTACGCGGCTCTCCACGCTCACTTCGAACTTCGCCTCGAACTCTACCACACCGGTCCAGACTTCCTCCCAAACCTCGGCATTGGGAGCCCCTATAAGGGAGCCCCTATAAAAATGGGCGTGTTTCACTGGGTGAGTCAGTCATCATGTTTTACCTAACGTTGCCCAGTAACAGTTCGCTCGATGTGTTTCCTGACAACACCTTGGCCAAGTACGTGACCCAGTTACCGCAACCGTTGCATTTACCTGGACGATGGGAATGTGGACTCGTGGATATCCAATACCCTTACTCGTGGTACAACGTGTGAGCCCATGAAGTGTGGTACGAGGTGACCTACGAAGGGAAAGAAACCCGACTCACCCTACCTGAAGGCCTATACGATACCCCCAAGGAGTTTATGCAGTTGCTGAGAGGTTTGATGCGGTATAAGGCTCTACGGGAGGTCACGAATACTTCAAAACCCATGAAAACCTTTCCCTTCATCAATCATATGGACTTCGATTACAACGACAAGGCGCAGCTCACCAACAGATCAACAGATGCACACTGGCCCAACCGCCGACACAGCCCACATCACGATGGATATGAAGGCGGATATGTACGGACTCTACGTCTACTCGGACGTGGTCGACAACCACATTGTCGGAGATGTCAACCCACCTCTGTTACGGGTGTTCCCCATTAAAAAGAACTCGTTTTGAAGTTTGCGGGGGGAGGGAGGGGGGGGGGGGGGGAGAGAGGGGGAGTCTGAAAGTCCTCCCCTCGTAGCCTAAGATTTTTTTGAGAACTGACGGTAAATTGGCGCTCACTCAGAGCACTTGAGCAGTCTAAAATTGTAGGCCTAATAATTGAACTTTTTATTTGTGCCAAAATGTCTTATAAATGTGGCGCTCATCAGTAAACTAGTCCTGGAAATAGGCCTACACAGATACAAGCTGAAATTTACACTATAATTCGAGTTAATCCTTAGAAAATACTATCTTGCCTCAAATCCGACCGCTCTGCTATTTCTTTGACGTATATTATTAATGATCATAACTGGAATATTTTCGACCTGTGCCAAAATTATCAAAAATTTCACCTTATAAACCTCATAAATGGAGTGACTCCGGGTCTATTTTAGATTTTATGCCTTCATTTTGAGGGTTTCTTTGTGAAGATTACGGTATTTGAGAGTTCGTATCTCTTGTTTGCGAATAAAGATTTACTGAACAATTGAAGTTTAGTGAAAAACTTCGGAAAATTTTGCTGAACCGATATGTTAATGTTGTTTTTTTTATATTCCAAGTAGGCGTACATTATGTATTATTTGATTTGATTGGAGCACACTTACATTCTCGGAGACGTTCGCAGCAGATTTGAGCTCGAATCGTCAATCAGTTTGTTCATTGATCGACTGCAATGTTATTCTAGGCCTACTGGTACGCACTGGCACAATCTATGCAAACCAAGATGGTATATCAGGGAAATACTACAGTATTGTTTGGTTGGAAATATTCCTTGAAGTTATAGCTCAGGTACTGAGAAATATACTGGTGGTGATAAGTTTATAAAGCATAAAAGATAGTAAAAATATAAAAAAATTCTTCTCTGTTATTTTTGCTTTCTGTTTTTGTCGGGTTTACCAAGGGTAACCCCTACATTAGTATCACTTTTCAGTTTTTCTTTTTTCTTCTGCACATGTGTAGTTTTGATCTCCTGCCCGGAGACTGTTCTCATTTGATGCCCCTTACAGCATTCACAACAGGCCTCGCACAAGCCATGCAATTCCAGGCGCTAAGAGTAATGGAATTTCGTTGAAAGGACATGGAAAGTCAGAGGAAATATATGTACAGAGTCCGGGAAAATGAGTGGAAAAAGCTAAGTTATTCTCTGAAGTTCAGCGAAATTTATTGCGGAATAAAAATCCAAACAGCCGTGAAACGTGTTTGCTGGTGACCGAATTTCGCCAGATTGGAACGAGGTCAGACAGCTCATTTACATATTTTGTGTAGTCCATTGGTTGAACTAAACTCGTGACTGTTTCCCGCTGAATTAATATTCATATTCTGTGACGTGTATTGGTCGAGGTCATAATGTCGACAGCTGATTGGCTCACGCTCTTGACATATGTACTAATTTACGTATCAGAACAGTCGCCATTTGAACTGGTCAAATTGCAGTCGCCATTGTTCGTTGGTTTGGAATTTAGCTTTGGGCTAATTTTGCCGATGCCGGGAAAATGCAAATTTAGTGAACATTGGCTGAGACTGGATGATTATAACTGTGGTTCTCCCGTCACGGTGAGAGGACAGCAACGTACACGGTGTGTCAAACAAATGTGGATCTGTCCAATATCGGCGATGGTCCTTTACGGAGCCATACAAAAATTACAGGATACACAAACTTTACACACATATTCTCAGGGGCGTCGTTAGGGGGGGGTCGTCAGGTGCGAACGACCCCCCCTTGGACGCGCCAAAAAAAAACCCCGAAGAAAAAGCAAAAAAAAACAAAAACAAAAACAGAGAAAAAAAACAAAACAAACAAAACAAAAAAGCAAAAGGGAAAAGAAAGAAATAAAAAAATGTCCGTCTCCAGGTTCGTAAGCATGCTCCGTTCCAGTAGTGACGCGTCAGTTCGCTCAACAATGGGTTTACCACGACTTTCCGTTTGATGGTCATAAAGTGGATTATGAAAGAGCTGTAGCTCTGTTCATGAGACTCCACCCTCGATGGATACAGCAGGCGAATTTACTATTCAATTAATCATTAACACTAACTCGTGTGGGTTTTTTTCCTTCTGTTGGATGCGTGTGGATTCGATAATGAAGCATCGGCAGCCTCGGTCTACCGTTGGCGAAGAGCAAAACGAGCAATAAACTGAAAGCTGTTTATGTATAAGCTTTGCTGAAGGCTATATTACATTCGTGATATTTCATTTCCTGAAAATATATCAGTTTAATTTTTTTCTAGTCAGTATTTTACCATGGCCACGTTTTAATGAGTGATATTAGTTTCATTTTTCTAGTCAGTATTTCACCATGGCCACGAGATACACAGTTTCATATTCTACACAATATTATTGTGATATTTTCAGCAAAAGTTTAATGTTCACAGTCATGAAATGACATATGGATCGTAAAGTGATGTGATGATGTTTAGTTTAAATCATTTAACATGGTTAAAGTGGCGTCGGAAGCGGAGGGGCCAAGGCCCCCCCCCTCACTTTTGATTTAGGGGGGGCCCGAATATATTTGGGCCACCCACTTTTCAACATCCCTAACTGACCATGCCCCCACATAAAAATTACAGATAGAGTGCCAGGACGTGTAGTGGTGTGTTATAGGCCCGTTTTGTTTGTGTCAAACCAGGAAGTCAAATGGAGTCCGGCATATTCTTCAATATCGATGCGGGTTTATGCGAAACAAATGTGAAAATAGAACCATAAATCTATATACATTGTGTTCAGATTTGTTTCCGGGAGAACGGGTTAAAACGCATCTCGGGCAACCGGAGACCCCGGGGCCTAGGCGGCCCCTGGACCCTCGCCTGTCAGACGGTGAGGATCGCTCATTTTAGCTTTGTGTAAATGAATCGCTATCATATTGGTTCTAATGTTCCATGATGTAAAGGTCATCGTTTTGTATGTGTTTTCTTTTATGTGATAAATATAACTAAAATACCAAATGGATTCAGACATGAAGTATGATTTTTTCAATATCGATGAGTGCTTATAAATTCGAAACATACGTGAAATTAGAACCATAAATCTGCATACATTACGTTCGAATTTATTTCTGGGAAAACTCTTAGAACGCGTCTCTGAAGATCTGGAACTTCGGAGCTTCTGGGGCCTAAACGGCTCGTGGACCCTCGCCTGTTGGTGTTACCCAGTCTTGGGCTGGGGGTTGCGAGTTCAAAGATTTGACAACACAGGGTATCTGGAAATAGACAAAACAGCAATTTATTTGCGACCACCGCGAACACACAGCCGGTTGGCAACAACGTGATATAGCTGGAGCCGTGACGTCATGCGGTATTTAATTATCAATATGAAGTTATGTGAAATGAAATAAAAATGGTTCGTTACCATGGTTACACTCAATAACATGTCTTCTGTTATCATTTTATCTGACTCCGTAAATAAATGAATTCAATACAGAACGAATACAATAATTTCCAATATTGTACCTATGCAACATCAGTATGTTATATACGGGCCACCGTAGGTTTCTGCTACGTCATCAAAATTTCCAAATATCATAATAAATGCAAGTAGACATTTTGGCTGCATGATTAAATCAATTTCGAACGATCTTGTCCGATACACATAATCTGATGTATTTATGTTACCTCACTATGGTGAATACGGGCCACCATAGATATTTGCTACGCCATCAACACTCCCAGATATCATAAGAAATCATGTGAATTACCTAATGTACACAATACAACAATTTGGAACAATTTAAGTGTAATTCCCGTTAGCTTACGTATTTATGCTATTTCGGTTTGGTGTATATGGGCCACCGTACATACGTAAAACTATCAGACATCATAACAAATACAAGTAATGACTAAGACCAAAATACTTATTTGTTATCTTATTCTTGTAAAGAGATTGTTGTCCTAAATAACCCTTTCACTGGTTCACACAATCGGTATCTGCATCTAGAAGTCTATTCTGCACCAGGCCTTGCGCATGGCCCACGCGACATGAAACACGCTAGCAGACGACATACTCATAAAACCGATAAAACAGCAATATCTCTATGACACTTACATCTAAATTTATACAGAACGGTTCACAATACATTCTCGTAATATTAAATGCAAGGAATGAAGGTTTACGTTACCTGGAAATAGACAAAACAGCAATTTATTTGCGACCACCGCGAACACACAGCCGGTTGGCAACAACGTGATATAGCTGGAGCGGTGACGTCATGCGATTGTCTACCAAAACTTGCACCTAGCGTGACGTGAACACGGACTGACATTCACACAATAAATTGTTCCATATACTCAGTTATCTAAGATCTGTACATTTATATTCACAGATAATGCGATTAAAGAAAAGCATAGCTATCTGTCTAACAATGACCATCTAAAAAGATGAACCAGAACTGACCGAAAAACAAAGAACAAATAGTTTTGCTTTGTCTCAAGGAAAAGGGGGGGAGGTATATTATCTTCAGTTACATTGTGATTTAGCTGCTTGTATTTTACCACACGTTACACTCTACCCTCCACGAAAAATGTCGTCTCGACATTCGTACAAAGAATGAAAATGTAAGGAAAAATAAACATTCAGTAATATTCTACAGTATCATACTGTTCAGACATAATAAACAGTGTCGCCTGCACAATGCCGCTGTATTGGGCATGGTTGAGCTGATGGCCCCGTCTCCGCAGGTGCTTCCCACAGCTGTCGACTGTACGTAGGTGTTCCCATCTCGTCGTAAGTGAAACGTCTGGGGGGCTCTCTCTGCCGGATCGGGCGGTTGTATGGTCTTTCATCCCGTCCAGGAGATGCATCCAAGTTGTCTATGTTGTCGTCGGTTTGTGTACGTTGTATCTCGTCCTGTGGGATTGTTGCTGATCTAGGCTGCGGGAGAACGAACGCATCAGCTTCAGGACGAAGAGCATAGGTCGGCTGGGGCATCCTCGTGGGTACTACTCCTCCATCATCCGACTCGCTATCTGTCTGTACAACTTCTCCCTGATCCCTTCGTGGTGTTTTCCTGGGACGAGGTGGGCGTTTCTGACTGGGAGGGCTGATCGGCTCAAGTTGATCACATGGAAGTAGAATATTTCGGTGGAGCACTCGAGTGCGTCCTGTGCCACGCTCTGGCCTGAGTTCATATACTGGACTATCTGGATGACATCTTCTGACGATCACATGAATTTCATCCTCCCAGTGGTTTCGAAGCTTTCCGGGGCCTCCTCTCTCCGAAAGGTTTCTGATCAGGACCCGGTCACCCGGATGAAGGTCTGCAGCGCCAGTCTTCTTGTCATAGCGAGATTTAGCCTTATCCGTCGCTTTCCTTGTCCGATGTGTAGCTATATCATAGGCTTCCCGCATTCGCTCTTTCCATTCCTGGGAATACTGAGTGTGACTCACAACATCCTGAGAATTCTCCAGTCCAAAAGCAAGGTCAATGGGCAAACGCGGAGAACGTCGATACAACAAAAAGAATGGAGAATATCCTGTTGTCTCATGTTTGGTGCAGTTGTAGGCGTGCACTACCTTGTTGAGATGACGTCTCCAGTCTCTCTTCTCCTTTTGTCCCAGTGTCCTCAGCATCGCCAGCAGGGTACGGTTAAATCTTTCCGTTTGGCCATTGCCCTGTGGGTGATAGGGTGTCGTACGGGAGTGAATGATCTGACTGTACCTCTCGAGTTCCTTGAAGAGTTCGTTTTCGAATTCTCCACCTTGATCGTGGTGGATCCGAGATGGAAACCCATACCGTAAGATAAAGTCATTGTAGATCTTCTCGGCTACAGTACGCCCCGACTTGTTAGTAGTGGCATACGCCTGGGCGAAACGGGTGAAGTGGTCAACGACTACTAGGATATACTCATATCCACCGGAACACTTTTCCAGATGGAGGAAGTCTATGGATATTAACTCGAACGGAGCAGTGGTTGTGATGCTACTCATGGGAGCCCTCTTCAGCACATTGGGTTTTTTACTCCTGATGCAGCCACACCGCTTGGTGATGTATTCCTCGATGTCATTCCTCATTTTCGGCCAATAAAATCTTGATCTTATTAGGTCATCCACTCGATCCACTCCTAAGTGACCCATGTCGTCGTGGAGTTCCCGCACAATTCTGGCATGGAAGACTTGCGGCATGACTAGTTGGACCCTACTGTCATTTCCAGCTTGAACTTTTCGGCAGAGGACACCATCGGTACTGATAAACAGTTTCTTCCATTCACGACTCAAGGTAAGTGTTCTGTCCTTTACTTTCCCGAGTGCCGATCGCTTCCCAAGTCGCACAGCTTTTAATACGGGGGCGATGACAGAGTCTTCTTCTTGTGCCTGTCTGAGAGATTCCTTCGGGATTATATCCGTGGTACTTGGTGATACCTGGTTTTCCAGCTGTTCCGGGTCAGGTGCATGAATGGCAGAGCATATTATCCCAGTTTGCTGTACAGTAGCTGATGTTATCACGGCACCGATTACGCTTGGAGACACCTCTTCTGTGCATTCTTCAATGAGAGTATCGATGGGAAGTGGCAATCGGGAGAGAGCATCAGCGTCCCCATTCTTCTTCCCAGGCCTGTACCTGATGGTGAAGTTGTAATCGGCGAGTTCGGCCACCCAACGATGTCTAGTCGCGTCCAGCCGTGCTGTTGTTAGTATATACGTAAGAGGATTGTTGTCCGTATATACTACAAACGAAGGAGCGTAGAACAAATAATCCCTAAACCTCTTCGTTATTGCCCATTTCAGGGACAGGAATTCCAACTTGCCCGAGTGAAAGTGGTATCTCTTTTCTGCCGGAGTCAAGGAGCGTGATCCATAACCAATCACCCGGAGGATGCCGTCGCTCTGTTGCTGATAAAGGACGGCACCTAGCCCTTCATTCGACGCATCTGTATGAAGAACGTAAGGTAGTCCATAATCCGGATATGCCATCACCCCAGAGCTAGCTAGCGAGTCCAGAAGTACCTCGAGAGCGTCCTGATGTTCTTGGTGCCACACAATTCGCTCACCAGATGGTCTTTGCCCATTACTTTTACCGACTTTCTTCTTGGAGCGTCGACTGCTAGTTGTCATGGTATCACTCTTTGGTACCTTGAATAAGTCATAAAGAGGTGCTGCCTTGCGGGAGAAATCGGGAATGTAACGACGATAATAACTGAGGAGCCCCATCAGTTGTCGAACATCTCCAACCGTTTCTGGAGTTCTGTTTTTCAAGGACAAGACCGCTTCCTTCTCCTTGGGATCAATGTGGTAGCCTTGCTGGGAGACGATGTTGCCTAAGTAGCGGACCTCACGCTTGAAGAGTTCACACTTGCGTGGCTTGAGCTTGATCCCCCGGTTCTTCAGCCGTCGCAGCACAGCTCTCACGTCCTTCAGATGTTGTTCAAATGTTGGACTGTAGACAGTCGTATCATCCAGATACGGCAGGCAGATGTCATCTCGCAAATCAGAGAGGCAATCGTCCATGAACCTCTGGAAGACAGCTGGTGCGTTGGTTAGACCGAAAGGGATCCGGTTCCACTCGTATAATCCCCAGGGAGTAACGAAGGCTGTCAGTGGTTTACTATCCTCTGCCATGGAGCCCTGGTGGTATGCCTTGCCTTGATCCATAACGCTGAACCAACTGTTGCCGCCAAGACTGTCCAAAACATCTTGGATTTTTGGTAATGGCTGACGATCCCTGATTGTCTTTTGGTTTAGCTGACGGTAGTCAATACATAGTCTAAGTCCTCCATCTTTCTTTCTAACACACACCATCGGTGACGAGTAGCTTGACTTGGACTTCTGGATCCAGCCCCTGTGGATCAGGTCGCATAAGTATTCCTTTACTTCTTTGTATAGCGGACGCGGCATGGAAATATAGTTCTTTTGCACCGGAATATCATCAACGAGTTTAATTTCCATTTTCAGATCAGGAGCACACCCAATTTCTTCATCAGATCGAGCAAAGGCGTCAGCTTCCTCCAGTAACATCTGACGAACCGATCGCTTCTGCTGATCTGTTAAGTCGGTTTTACTCAAATCAACCTCTGGTTTCCAGCCTTCTGATTGTGGATAGACTTTCCCTCTAGAAGAAGTAGTTGATTTGTCAGCAGTTTGAACTTCCTCCTGTGGCATCGGAAAGATGGCACGAACGGGTTCTACCGACCCTAAAAACGTCCTACTATGGATCTCTATTGGATGCTGGGTTGTGTTCGTCACTGGTACTCTGATACTACGAGTGGATCTTGTTATATCCAGCAACACCTCGTCAACCTCTAGCCCTTCGGCCAATACAGTAGATGGACATGGATCAAAGAAAGCTCGCATTCCATCCGTTTCACTACCAAGTCTGACTGGGCACTTGACGTTGACTTTGCTCTTCGCCGGTACTGTTATACGACTTTTTCCAGTCTTCACATCAGCGAATGTGTCTACTTTGGCTGTTCGTATAAAGTTCACTAAAGTCCCAACTTGTTTCTTGGCCACACTTGGGAAGGCCCTATGAATGCTCTCATTGACAGCGTTCTGTTTTGGATCTATTCTGTCAGTCAGAAGCACATATTCCTTGATGAGATTATACCCTACGATCGGATTCTGAAGCTTCTTATCTTCGACCACCAGAAATGGCGCTATAATCTCACCTGGCATCTCTCCGCGGTACGGTAGGGAAAACGCTAGATTTATCCATCCCAGGTATGGTATCTGTGTCCCATTTGCTGCTCTAAGATCTAGATTTTCCCCGGTCAATTCTGAAACTGGTCTCAACCCCTTCTTCACGTTAGTGATGACCCAATGGTGAGGGATCAAGCTGACCTGAGAACCTGTGTCCCATAAGGCTGTCGTTTCCACTGCATCTAGTCGACAGGAGACCAAACACTGCTCACCCACCAGCTTGGTGAGCCTGATTTCCTGCTTCGAAGTCAGCGGTCGGGTATAGCACCCGTTACAACCTAGTTCTGTAGCTTGTCCATCTTCTTGGTTCCTTTTGTGTTGGGACCCGTTTTCTCCAGTCACTTCAGGTCCCCTCATAGTGACTGGGACCCGTTTCCCGACGGCCCATTTTGCTTGAAAGATTTTTGCTTCCACTTGAGGCAACCTGCGAAGTAATGTTCGTCACTCCCGCAGAAGAAACAATGGGTGCAGGCGTTCCCTTTACCACGCTCACGGCACTGTGGGCACCCCCTGGCACGCGACTCGTTGGACACATTCGATCCTTTCCTGGCTGGCGGTCTGACTTCCTGTTGTTTAAGCTGTTCTGAAATTGTTGCAATCTCAGCTCTCAACTCTCTGACTTCATCCTTGACCTCTGTAAGAGCATTGGGCTTGACAGGTTTTCTAAATTCTGAAACATCTGGGGCACACTGTGATACTTCAACCTGATGAGATCTGACTCGATTGCGCAATCTGGATGCTCTTTCTGTTTCTGCGGAACTTGCACTTCTCATTTTCCGGATCAGCTCAGTATCAGAAACATCCGGGTTCTGGAGCAAGGGTTGTAGTTCTTGCCGAATCGCATCACTGACCAGTCCGGTGTGTAAGGCGTGTAGGAACATTCCTTGTACCAACCCAGGGCTGTACTTAATACCGGACCCTGATTCTCTGGATGCGAACAGAACTGTCTGTCGTACATTAAGGGCCCTAATCAGGAAGTTCTGCGGGTCTTCTTTCGGCATCTGGGACAAATTACACAGCTCTTGATACAGCTCCGTTGCCGATTTATCTTCGTAGTGGGATTGGAGCATCTCTCTTAACATGGGTAGAGTTAAGTCGTCCAACTTTTCCATGTAGCTGCGGATTTCCACGCTGGGACCCATGGCGTGAAGTACTGCTTCCTTAATTTCCTCTTGTGTGTATCCTTGCTTCAATCCAGAATCAATTTGTCTTGTGAGGCTGCTGAACGTAAGCCTATCCTTTTGGCCAGGTTCACCCAGTTGACCACTGATCTTAAAATCCTTTCGATACACACTGTTCGTTAGTCTTTCCCTGGTTCCTGCATCTCGAGCCATCGCTACTGCAGTAGATGTTACTTGGGTGGATGATCCACCAGCCCGTGTCGGATTGTCAGAGGAAGGTGCTTCCCCTGAGATAGCTAGGAGTTGGTTGAGGAAGGCCTGTACCTCCCGGTAAACATGAAGACCACCATCATGTTGTTTTTCTTCCTCTACTTCTAAAAACTCGACAATGCGTTTAGCCATCTGTAATTTAGACTCTTGCTCTCCCAGGGGGATGCCTAAATGCTCATAAACTTTCCCTAACCCCTCAACAGACAATGTATACAATGTTCCCAAAACCTCACACTGCAGAGTTTCCATTTTTGCGATAATTTAGCCTGAAAATACTAATTGAATTCAGCAAATTGGCATGGACATACAATGCATGGGTTAAAACAACAATATATCAATATTCTTAAAACTTGCAGTATTGAAGTAAAGTCCTATTGTGTTTTTATTCCACAGTTTTAAATACCCTATGGCTTTCAGGCCTTGCAGCAGTTCTGTAGTCTCTTTACTGTAACGAGCACCGACAATCACATTAACACTGGCAGAATCCTACGTCTCCCATGGAATACTTCTGACAAAGGTAATCTGTGACAATGACCCTTCTGCTTGTCCATAGACTCGTATTAACACTGGAGGAATCCTACATCTCCCATGGAATACTTCTGGCAAAGGTAATCTGTGACAATGACCCTTCTGCTTGTCCATAGATTCGTATTAACACTGTCCGCAATCCTCAAACCCAGTTTAATCAAAATTCAGTTTCTGGGACCACAAGTCAATTATCTCAATATTGCATCAACAGAGTATGACTCGTCAATTTTCCAGTCAAGATGGCATAATATTTATTTTCTAGGTGAGTATGATTTTTTTCAACCAAACACCTCAACGAAGCCGAAGTATTTCCGCTTTCTATACTACTTCTGCATATTTCGAATCAGAAACTGGTAATTCGCTGGTGGTTCCTGGCCAGTGATTTGTCGCTAAGCTGTACCAACCCTGTTCATCTATCATCACGTCGGGGTCACCAGAAATGTTACCCAGTCTTGGGCTGGGGGTTGCGAGTTCAAAGATTTGACAACACAGGGTATCTGGAAATAGACAAAACAGCAATTTATTTGCGACCACCGCGAACACACAGCCGGTTGGCAACAACGTGATATAGCTGGAGCCGTGACGTCATGCGGTATTTAATTATCAATATGAAGTTATGTGAAATGAAATAAAAATGGTTCGTTACCATGGTTACACTCAATAACATGTCTTCTGTTATCATTTTATCTGACTCCGTAAATAAATGAATTCAATACAGAACGAATACAATAATTTCCAATATTGTACCTATGCAACATCAGTATGTTATATACGGGCCACCGTAGGTTTCTGCTACGTCATCATAATTTCCAAATATCATAATAAATGCAAGTAAACATTTTGGCTGCATGATTAAATCAATTTCGAACGATCTTGTCCGATACACATAATCTGATGTATTTATGTTACCTCACTATGGTGAATACGGGCCACCATAGATATTTGCTACGCCATCAAAACTCCCAGATATCATAAGAAATCATGTGAATTACCTAATGTACACAATACAACAATTTGGAACAATTTAAGTGTAATTCCCGTTAGCTTACGTATTTATGCTATTTCGGTTTGGTGTATATGGGCCACCGTACATACGTAAAACTATCAGACATCATAACAAATACAAGTAATGACTAAGACCAAAATACTTATTTGTTATCTTATTCTTGTAAAGAGATTGTTGTCCTAAATAACCCTTTCACTGGTTCACACAATCGGTATCTGCATCTAGAAGTCTATTCTGCACCAGGCCTTGCGCATGGCCCACGCGACATGAAACACGCTAGCAGACGACATACTCATAAAACCGATAAAACAGCAATATCTCTATGACACTTACATCTAAATTTATACAGAACGGTTCACAATACATTCTCGTAATATTAAATGCAAGGAATGAAGGTTTACGTTACCTGGAAATAGACAAAACAGCAATTTATTTGCGACCACCGCGAACACACAGCCGGTTGGCAACAACGTGATATAGCTGGAGCGGTGACGTCATGCGATTGTCTACCAAAACTTGCACTTAGCGTGACGTGAACACGGACTGACATTCACACAATAAATTGTTCCATATACTCAGTTATCTAAGATCTGTACATTTATATTCACAGATAATGCGATTAAAGAAAAGCATAGCTATCTGTCTAACAATGACCATCTAAAAAGATGAACCAGAACTGACCGAAAAACAAAGAACAAATAGTTTTGCTTTGTCTCAAGGAAAAGGGGGGGGGGGGGAGGTATATTATCTTCAGTTACATTGTGATTTAGCTGCTTGTATTTTACCACACGTTACATTGGGCTGTGAGGATTTCCTTGTTTTATCCTTGTGTGAATGAATCGTATCTGTAGGCATATTGGTTTCCCTCCCAAGAACTAAAAGTCATCGTTTTGTATGTTTTAAATATAACTAGAACGTAAAATGGATGAAGGCATGAGGTGCGATGTTTTCAACATCGATGCATGCTTATAATTGCGAGAAAAAAGTCGTGAAAATAGAATCATAAATGTGCATGCAGTATGATCAGTTTTATTTCCGGAAAAACCTTCAGAACGCATCTCCGGCAATCTAGGACCCCGGAGCTTCCGGGGCCTATGCGGCCCCTGGACCCCCGCCTGTTGGGCTGTGTTAGTGGTCGCCCACTTTCAATTACGTTCCGACGCCACTGGGTTAGCCTACGAGGTATATCGGCCCAAAGCATTATTATTGTGTTTTCAAGATGACAAGAGAATAAAATATAATACTGATATTTGACAAATGACGTGTTAGTCTATTTGGAGGTACAGATAAGGTATATGCCTTAACTGTACCTGTCCTGTACCTATGTTGAATCTATGGCCTGTACCTTATTGAGACCTCCTTGATACCTTAATGATACCTTATTACTGTGAGGGTAATTGTTGGAAATCGCTCAGAATGCATCTCAGACCATCTAAGGTCCCAGAGCAGTATAATATAACCCTAAATCTACATACCTTACGTTCAGATTTAATTTCTGGAAAACGCTTAGAACGCATCTCCGGCGATCTAGGACCCCGGAGCTTCCGGGGCCTAGGCGGCCCCTGGACCCTCGCCTAAAGTGCTATGATAATCGACCCCCCTTTGAAAAATCCTAGCGACACCCATGATTCTTGAGGTTGTTCTATAACTATATGGCACTTTATGAATTATTATTACGAATATGAATTTTAATATTTTTGAACATTTTTCAATCTTTGGTAAGCTACCTTACAACAAAAGTTATGATTCATATATAGTGCAAGATCACAAAGATGATCTTGGAATCGTCCTCAATGCGTTTTTGATACACACAGCTGGTGGGGCTAATTTTTGTCTAAAAAGCACCAAATTGACCATTTGAATAGATAAAGATAAAGAATAATCAAGACCTACAGACAAACACAACCAGACTGACAGTGGTTCAAACCTGCCGTATTTTGCACTTTTCGGTGCATTTACACTCGACATTTTCTCTCCAAAATTCTCGTTGCAAAATTATGACACCTTTAACCAAAATCATATTTAGACTTATTTGTTGGTCAAAATAGCTAAAATTGGTTTTGGTTAAAGGTGTCCTATTTTTGTAACAAGAGAAAATCCGCACCGAAAAGTGCCTAAAAATACGAAAATAGGCCAACTTACCAACTTTAGTGAGCCATAAATCCGTGTTCGTGCAGTCTGCAGTCCTTCATTATTTCGGGTCTTATAATTCAGCAAGAAGGCTGTACAAAATGGTCCATTTCATATCCCTTTGATAAAAGTGAAAGTTTGGCCCTTCAAACCGAACAGCTTGAGGACGATTCCCTATGTCAAGCGAACACCACCATTCTTCCCAAATATGGGACTAATAAACTGCTCTGATGCTTTTTCAATTCGATTTATTTCTATACATGGAACATACAGAAATATTAAAAGGTTCATATTAAAAACTACAGGACAAGACAAATGCATATACATACACATACATGTACATACAGATACATACATGTGCACACAGATGCAAGTAAACCCGACATCAGTACTTTAAGTACTTTGATTTTTCTCGTACTTTCTTTCCTTTATCTTTTTTTTTTTTCTTTTTTTTTTTTTGAGCGGCAAAATTTGCCCCTTCCCCCCCCCCCCCATTGTCTGCGCCCTTGGTTTGATATAAAAAAAAAAATGCCCCCGGCCGTAGCGTGTGAAACCGTGTGAAAAGCGTGCATCATATCCCCATTCGTTTATCCATAGCCTTTCCTCAGTTGAAGTGCTGTGAGTTTCTTGTCAAAAATATACGTCAGTCTTCTGATTTTTCAACAATAAAAATACAGTTCTCCTTTTGTCTTTCCCCCATATTTTCCCCCTGCAAGAGGGAAATAAAAAGAAAATAGAATGAGCGATCTGCTCGAGTTACTCCCCTTTATCCAACGATCAATAGGGCACGAAGTGTTTCCGGTTGTCTTTGGGTCAAATATTTGTAGATCAGCGGAAGAAGATTTTCGAGGTTTTCTTTTTGTCAGGCAAGTGCATAAGACTGTATATGTTATTAGATGTTTTCTTCATATTGTAGAAAACAAGATGGACAGCTGGATCCAGCTCAGTGGAAGATATGTTGGTGTGCACTCGTCATTTGCGAATTTTGCTGGCGAAAAATGGCGAAACGTCAAACCCCCAAAACGCCCCCGCGCACGTCCTGCGCTGTTGACCAACTGACGTACAATTCACGCATTATTCTGTAATATTTGATTGAACGTGCCAAAACTTGCCATGAAATTATTCATCATGTACAAAACGTATTCAGTTAATTAGCAGTTGTATGCAGTGCTGTGCATGTTCATCATCGTGATACAGGCTACATTAATTGTCATTATTGTACAGGTCGGGGAAAGATTGAAATTGACCTGAAAAGGCGGAATCACCTGAAAAGGGATGATTCCGCCCAGTTTGGGTGAATGACGTCATGAATCCTCAACCCAATTAAGCTGAATTAATCATAACCCAAAGTGTTTCCTCCCGTTCATCCAAAGACCACGACTTTCCAAAGACCACGACTTTGAAAGATGATAATGTTCAGCGCATTTTTCCAGGACCTCCTCTCTAGAAAACTGTAAAACTCATATTTCTATCCTGTCAGCGAAGTTTGTGGGAAGGTGGAGTATGTTGTCAATAAAAAAATAAACACAAGACATGCAGATTACTTACCATTTTATAGTATTTTTTCAAAGTCAAACTGTTCTGCAAAACGACCACAGCGTGTGCAGCGTGTTTGCCGCCATCTTTGTTTGCCTCGTTTTGGAACTGCCAGGCGAAATTAATCGATAGTTGATAAAATATGAGTAATACGCGAACGGGCAAGATTGAGAGAATAAAATTCAATTCAATTCAATTCAATACCAAATTGTCTTCGGCATGAGCTCTCCACCGGATTACCTCCCCTGATGCTTCTTACCGAATATGATAATTAAAAAAAAAAGTTGATCGATTAGTTGACCCTCGTGGCCTCGACTTGGACCAGAACATGGCGGTAACGACAGCAACGAAAGGTATGAACGTGAGCGAAATATTTTTTCCATCGAAAAACTTATAAACGGTAAAGTTGTATCAACCGGATTTATCATTTTTTGCGAGACAACAACATATTCCGCTTTCCTGCACAATTCATAAGCAAATGTACGTCATAAATTTTATGGTATCGGAGAAAACATGTTCCCTATTTTAGAGCCAAAAGTGGTCAACTCATAATTTGAGATATTTATCATTGTAAAAAGATGATCACTTTGGGTTACGATTAATTCAGCCTAATTGGGGTGAGGATTTATGACGTCATTCATCCAAACTGGGCGGAATCATCCCTTTTCAGGCGATTCAGGTCAATTTCAACCTTTCCCCGACCTGTTGTAGGCCTACCCCTCCTGAATGATATAGGCTACAGCTAGCCCCAACAGGGACCTAATGATACTGTCATTAGGTCCCACGTACATCCTAGCCACCATCATAATGTAGAAGCCCGAATCGTATAAACAATGATTTAGTTGCTCCTTACCATGCATTTTCCGATAAAATGTATCCTGAACTAGTCCGAATCGTCTGAACGGCCAACATCTGTTGTCTTTTGGAGTGGGTTTCGCCGCCTTTTGTACCAGTTGCCGCTGAAAATTTCAAACAGCTCCGCCATGTTTGTTTCCACGCTGGAGTGTCGACTGCGCAAACGGTGGCGTGTAAGGTGTTTATTGCGGTCACTGTTTTGTGCAGTCGACACTCCAGCGTGGAAACAAACATGGCGGAGCTGTTTGAAATTTTCAGCGGCGACTGGTACAAAAGGCGGCGAAACCCACTCCAAAAGACAACAGATGTTGGCCGTTCAGACGATTCGGACTAGTTCATGATACGTTTTATCGGAAAATGCATGGTAAGGAGCAACTAAATCATTGTTTATACGATTCGGGCTTCTACATTACGATGGTGGCTAGGATGTACGTGGGACCTAATGACAGTATCATTAGGTCCCAGCTGGGGCTAAAGGCCCATTTCCACAGCATGCGTCGCGACAACCACAACTGCAAACCACAACTATATGCAGTTTGGCGCATTTCCACAGCACACGTTATGACAGCGACACTCCCGCCATTTCAGCCATTCAACGGGAGGGATTTCCCTCAACGTTACCGGGCTAACGATTTCGCTCCCCTCTGATTGGCCAATAGTTCAGCGACAACGCGTTGAAATAGCCCTGGTTCTAATTCTGTCGCGCGTCAAAAATGTGGTTCTGATGTCGCTGCGACTGACGCGTGCTGTGAGTACTGCACCACTGAATAACATGAGGGCTCTTTTTCTGATGTGGTTGTCGCTGCGAAAACGCGTGCTGTGGAAATGGGCCTTAAGGCTACAGCCACTGGTCCAAAAAGCGATACACTTCGCGCACAGGGATTTGTATCAATTGGATTGATATACACACCCATCTCACACCACATGTATACCAAGGGAAGCCATGTTGAAATTAACTTTTCCGTGATAAATTACCGGATTTTAAAGGCTCGATTGAGAGCAAATAAACGCAAAGACCTGGTGGTGTTCTGGTTTTCTGTTACACTTCATAACACAAATCCCGGATCGTATATGGCGCTGCGGTGCACAGTTTTGGTAAAATCCTTTCACAAATCAGCGGTTAAAATTCCCCACTTCGAGCATCTTCACGGACGGTGAAAGACTGCCGTAGCCTTTAACCCGAAATCCTAACAATTACGTCTCACACCGCGAACAACGCTGATTGGCTGTTTACACTATTGCAGTGTACAGCACGCGAAATTCAAAACTGTCAAATATGTCCGTCTAGCTTGATCAATCCATGATAGCCTTCAGCATTGTTCGTGATGCGTGACGTAATTGTTAGAATTTCGGGTTTGAGGCTACGGCAGGTCCTCTTGCATATCGCTCCGATTTCAACATCCGTGAAGATGCTCGAAACGGGGAATTTTAACCGCTCATTTGAGAAAGGATTTTACCAAAACTGTGCACCGCAGAGCCATATACGATCCGGGATTTTGTGTAACAGAAAACCAGAACGCCGCCAAGTCTGAATAAATTGCGTTTATTTGCTCTCAATCGAGCCTTTGAAATCCGGTAATTTATCACGGAAAAGTTAATTTCAACATGGCTTCCCTTGGTATGCGTGTGGTGTGAGATGGGTATGTACATATATGCAATCCAATTGATACACATGGCAGTGTGACTAACGTCACAGGACCTACGAAGTACATGTAGGGCAGGAATTACGACTCCGACACGCACTGAACTCTGGGAAATCCCCCCCGCCCCAAGTTGAAATCCTGCCTATATTAAGATGGACACAGCCAAAGTCGGAAGTGAGATGGGTATGTATGCAATCCAATTGATACAAATCCCTGTGACTTCACGATAATCACCTTGCTCTCCTCTGAACTTTGTCATGATTTTGAGAATGTTCTCCTGATGTAATAAGACAAAGGGTTGAACTTTCAGTGTTCGTCGAGTTTTCTTGGGTTTAAATGGCGAAATAATGCACATAGTTTTGGCATACTTTTCTAGCATGCATGTTGAAAAGACTTCGGGTAATGGGCCGAAAATTCGCCTTTCTTCGAACAAGCCTTCCAGCTAAAGTTGTGAAAATACGGACAATGTTTTCACAAAAATGTTTCTCTTTGAAAAGTTATACACATAGAAGACGAGAAAATAGCACGGTTTCACGATAAACCATTGAAAATAGCCACATCTTTCACTGTATGCTCAGTTCAAAAGTGATACTGTTTCGGGATTCTACTTGCCGATCATGTTATCATGTGACTAAACAATGTCACGACAAAGATGGTAGGAATCTGGATAATCTCGTTAGCCGTTTCCAAATATGATTTTGGACCTCCTGTGTTATTCAAACTGTCCCATTTTATTGAGGAGTAATAATTTTTCGATGTTTAGGTTTAGACCCTCAATCAAAAATCTGAAAAATCTAAACATTGAAAAATTATTTCATGATAATATCCACTAAGAAGGGTATTAACTCCATTCTAACATGCACAATGATGAATATTTAATAAGCGAAATGGCAAATTTTCTGCTATTTTATCCTGTGTTGATGGGAGAATGTTATGACTGATGTGCAGGCCATGCTTGCACGTGCTTCCCATTCACGACATGCATGTGCACTGAACTCCACCCACTGCACAGTAATTGAACAATCACCGCTCAGCTTTGTAGCACTGCGTCAGACTCAAAAGAATGAGACATCACCATTTCAGCATGTGAAATGAAGGAGATCACAACAAACAAATGAAGATTATCATACATGTGATAATCTCTATGTTTTGAGGTCTGGACCAATCAGCGTACGGCTATAAGGTGGCTATAAGGTGGAGCATGTTCAATTATTTCCTAATCATATTCGATCACTTCATATTTATTATGAAATGGTGATCCTCTTGTTATTGTATTCTTTACTGAACTGCCTTCGTTCACTGTGTCGCATTTGGACCAAGCCTATCGCTTTCGGGTGTATCTGTCACTTTGTGTTAAATGGCGCTGTAATTCTTCATATATATGAATTCTTCATATATGATGTTTATAAAATTTAAATGTTTTTGCCGCAGCAGATGATCAACAATACATAAATTGATGTCAGGGATGTTAGTTGGAAATATGAGACAACAGCTTCCCACACGGAGCAGAAATTGAAAAGTGTATCGCTTTCGGACTGTGGCTGTATTGTGGTACAATAAAATAACTGAATTGAATTCAGTCATTCTCCCATTGTCCATGTTGTCAGAGTTTATAGCCTCTTCACTGTCATTACCGTATATTAGTGGTAGTGGCAGTGGATACAATATTATTGGATCAGTGCTGTAATTTAACCATGACATTGATTCCACGTTGAAAAGCATTTGAATTAATGGGGATCGCCAGCCATATTAGACGAAGCTAGTGCTCCAACACACAGATAAAGAAGATGTGGCATCATAAAACGAACAATTATAACGTCGTTACATTATGACGTTGCCTTTGTGATGTCCAGAAAACGACAAGGACATGCGCCATTTACTTCTTGGTACACGTAGCCACCTGGCGTCATTTTGAGCTGGCAAACCCCATTGTCATTGTCCTCATCATACATCATCTAGTCTGACATGCAGCGCCTATAGATATTTTATAATTCTGATATTTATTGAATGTAGGGTCTGCCTCAATATCTGTGTAGCTGCCAGACGAAGCCAGAGAACGATATTTTTTGACATTTTCTCCATCCAAAATAATGAAACTCACCTTTTAAGTTAGATATCAGGCTTGGAATTCATTCTAAACATTCTATGGGTAGTTTATTTGAGCATTCAATTTCGCACAACAACACAGCTAAAACCAGACAATTTCTGATAAACAAGAGTTGAATATCAAGGTAAGATCATACAGAATCAAATTATTTTATTGTTTGTGACCAACAGCTTTGAAAAATATTAGCCGTCCAGCATTTTTTCAACAACTACGGCTGGTGAATGGCTTGGTGCCGGGGCCTTGTTCGCACGCAGTATAGAAAAAGGACCCATTGGAGCTACTCCCAAAGCTGTTAGACTGGAAGTGGGGAGGGGGGAGCTATAAGTTTAAGTACCCTTGTTATAGAGGTTCACAATGTAGTACTCTTGGCAAGTGAAGATGGCACCTGTACTGGGGAAGGCCATCTGTGGCTCTGGTTCACCTGTGTGCCTGTGTCCCTGCAGACACATGCCATCCCTGTTGGTGTAAATCACTCTGTGATCATATAGAGTAAACAATGAAATATTGACTCACTGGCCATGTGTTGTTGAGTATAAACCCATATTCACTGTATATTTGAACATTTCTCAATCATGTCAATAATGTTTAAGCTTAGTTGTATCCTGTACACAAGTGCATACATGTATGTCCTGTGTGGTAACTTACACTGGTCTTTCCAGAAATGAATGAAAGAAATTTTATTGTATTGTGGCCTGCAGGACTGGGTAAATTTAATACGTTTGGAATCCAGGAAAAGCCCCAGCAGACAAAATCCCAGTGAATAAAAGTTCAGTTGACAAAAGCCCCATATCAGTTAATAATTAATAAACAAAAAGGGAATTTTAATAGAAACCAATATACATAATAGTTTTATTACATTGTGTATTTTGGTGATTTTTGATTTGTGAATTAAAAATTAATATTTTAATGTACCAAATTTTCTTAATTCACAATTATCGTTATCAGGGGATAATGTTGAAATTTATTTCCTAAAAGCCCATTTCACAGCTTGTGTCACAACATGCATTAATAATAATGACAACAATGCATTATCAGTGCATTTACCACAGCCGGTGAAACAATGACATGCTGCAGCGATAACACATGTTCAAATAACCATGATTCTAAGTTTGTCTCGCATCCAAATGTTCTTCCGATGTCGCCGCAACATGACGCAACACAGTCTGTGAGTACTGCACCATTGAATAACATTGTGTTGCTGTTCAGATGTGCTTGTCGCTGTCAAAATGCATGCTGTGGAAATGTGTCTTTACTTATTTTACTGAACATTCTATAATCATGTCTATTATATGCATGAAACATTCAAGTCATAAAATTACTATGATACTTGAATGCTCATAAAACATGAAATCAGAGCTCTGTATGTGATTTTTAATTTGAATTATTTGGAAAGTTAGATGGGGCTTTTGTCCACTGGTGCTTTTGTACATTGATGCTTTCGTCTATTGATGCTTTTGTCTGAATCCCTTAGATTTGGAGTCAGTGCCAGAAAAAATGTTTTCCCCAGAAAAGAATAAATAATTCGTCAATAATTTGGTTTAATTTTATTTGGATTTTCTGTTTACTAGGCGGGCCATGCTGTCTCAAAGTTAAAATCTGATGTACATGTATAAAAGATATGTCTTCTCTTTGGCTATGCACAGAAATTATAACCTGCAGAATCCTGACCAGTATGGAACATTTTAGTGTCATCTTATTTGTTTTCAAATTCGAACGTTCTTCCCACAGACTTCTAAAGATCGGAATTCTAACATGCTTCTATCCGAAATGCAACCAGATTTTTATGTTTTCTCGACCAACGTCCACACCTTACAATTCCCTTCAAATGTGGGTATACATCAGTCCTGCTGTGTAGGATGAGGCTAGGTTTTAGTTCATCAAATGGTCATCTGTTTAAGTATAACAACTCTCCAAGCTCTATCTGCCCTTACTGTAACCACAACAATCAAGACCCTTAGCATTTTCTCTTGACTTGCCCCATGGTCACTGTTCTGAGAAAGTCAATGCTCACCTCGATTACTAGCTTGATCTGTCCCGGTGTACACCACTCTCTTCTAATTCAGGACTGCCCAAATTACCTGTCAAATTTATTATTGTGTGGCTCTCCTGACTTTGATGACGACCATTACAAATACATGTATGTCTGCTTTTGGAATAATCCAAAAGTTCATTGGAGCATCCAAATGTTGTATTGCTCATGAACATTCTCAACCGGTGACAGATGAAGCTGATCAGATCAGTACTCTGTTACCAGTTGTGTAAATACAATTTATTCGACCCATTGTAAAAAACTAGAATCATATGAAGTAACGAGATATCCACTTCTACAGTATTATTTATAATATATAAAATCCGACCATCCATTGGCCTCTTAAAATATATTTTTTCATTTAACAATTTAGTGTTTTTTCTGTGTATGTAAATCAGTATATTGTCTGTTTTTATTGTCTTGTCCATTTTTTTAACAAATATTGTGTTTTTCTCTGTATGTAAATTATTATGTATGTCATCTGAGGAGAGTGCCCCGGGACATTGTGGCTGTGCATAATCATCATAAAACTAAATAAAGCATTACATTACATATTTTTTAAATTTACTTTACTTGCACATACATTTTACCTGTATCCCAATAGAAGGTACATGTATGATGTGCATGAAGTATTTGGGTGATAATAATTAAGAAGTTAAAACTTTTACTGCTTTCTGTGACTTTGAAAGCCTGGTTTCCAGCTGTTCATTGATTTTAATTCTTTGGTTATCATCATCTTGATTGTGGCTACATGTATGTATATACATGTACATGTCTGTTTTTGCAGTTCCTAGAGACTGAGTTTAATAGTGATCTTAGTGATCTTCTGATAAAAGTCTTTGTCGATCCTCGTTTTCAAAGTCTGAAGGAAAACTCCTCCATGCTATTAAACTATACAGGGTTATATCCAGGAATTTGAAGTAGTGTCCTTATTTGAAAAAAATAATGCCGAGCGCAGAGAGGCGTAGCGTACAGGCCGGGAAGCTCTGGGGTCTTAGATGCTCTCAGGAGCATTCGAGCCCATTTCTGGCTATTTAAATGTCTTGTCAGATACCTGTAGATAATGAACAATTTACTTCTTTTTTTTCAAATTTTCACCATATTCAGGCTGATCTTGCTTGTGTTTCAAAATGACCAAGTTGAGCAGGGACTTGCTGCATGAATTTCCAGATCATTTACTCCACGTGCTGTCAGATTGATACTATACCATGATGTCAACTTTGACTAAACTAATAACAACTAACCTTTTTGCTGATTAGACTAGGGCTCAGGGGTCGCCTAGGCGCCGAGAAACTCTGGGACCCTTGATGCTCTTAGAAGCATTCTAACCGATTCCTGGCTGCACATGTCTTGTCGATCAGACAAGCATATCATGCACATTTTACTTCTTGTTTAATTTGATCATCTGCTTTTAAAATTATTTGTAGCTGCTGCTTTCAAAATTTCTATTGAATAGATTCCTCTGTACAGTATTTTTATACCATGCTGTATATCATTCGAAGCTAATTCTCTTCCCACCTCGACTGCCTAAACGGGTTGAACATACACATGTAATGTGTCCCAGCTTCGATGCCTTCATCATTTTCCATGTGTTCAACATCTGCTTGACCTGTGTTTTCAATACCGGCAGCACAGCATCGAGCAAAGAGAACGTCGACTTTGTGGCAGTCAGACCCTTCATCTTCCTTTATTTTTTTTTCAAATGTCCAGCCAATACACCGCATCCTCTTGTGCGGCCGCTACCCTTCGTATTTCCCCCAGACCGACCTTTTTGTCCCGCCATGGCGGCTTGTCATTGCAAATACAACGCGAGAACGCACGTGCGCTGCCTAGCTCTCCAGACACTCACAGACGTACATATTTCCGACTTCATTCATAGTATAGACCTCTGCCTGGAGAACGAAAACTATCGCGCCCCTAGTGGCCAAGTTTATCAACAGATAGATGCATAGTTGTCTCCCTTGCCATAAGTTGTCTAACGCGAGTTGACACACACTCGTCCAGGTAAATACGGCTTTCAAACATCGTAAAAAAACATCATTTGATTTTTGGAAAAAATCATTTGATATTTTGCAAAAACATATTCATTTTTAATTCATTTGATTTTGTACCTGTGTCCGTTTCACGGACGCTGTGAGCCCCTAGATCTAACCCTGCTATAGACCACTCGTTGGTAGGTTCATATAGTTATGTTACGGTAATCTTAGCTCCCAACGTTCATTGAGAGAAATTGTCAAGAAAACTGGCAATTGTCTCCTGTTAAAATGATAGATTATGTGACAAACTATGTTGTTAGATCAAAGTTTCCATATATTTTTAGCCTTTTCTGTTAGTTTATTTGCTTTAAAATCTAGATTTTCTATGCGAATTATTAGAGAAATTACCGTAAGTAGTTTAACAAGACTGTCACTGGATTCATGTGTTGAAGTTGCAGATAGGCCTAGGGTGACAGGGAGGAAAAACTGGTTAGACAACCAGTGAAGTACTTGTACATGTACATGTAGTCATTAGAATCCAATGTACATGTACATGCATGTACAGGTGTTCAGGCTCGATGTGATGGGATTCACAGATGAAGAAATTATCAGGTAGGTGGTCTGGTGTTTTATAATAGCTGTAATGTTTCCCATATTAAAACTAATTACAAATTTTTGCTGTTTGATTTTAAAGAGGATGGAAACGAAAGACAATTTTTATGGTAGAGACACTCAGTCTGTGTGATTGAGATGATTTGACGCTCCAATTCCAGAACAAAATTGATTCTTTCTGCATCATTTCTGAATAGTTTTGCTTTTGGAACATGATGATGATGTGGAGTGATTCTGCCAGGCTAATAAGACCAGATTACATGTATATGATGCCAACATTTAAGAGTCTACCAAATACCCTCTGTACACTTTGCGTGAAAACATGCATTCAGAGAAGCTGTGCAAAACAAAAGTTGGTATAATTTTTCCACAAAAATGACATAAAATCAGAGGTTTTAACACATGAAAACTGAGGAAAAACTATGAAAAACGTATTGAAGCCATAACCGCTGACCCGCGACACCAGAGTCTGATTAAGATAACATAGTATAATATCAACTAATTGGTTGTGTTGGACGTCCTGATGTGACATGCCCCGTGGGGCTTCCGGGGATTGACCTGGTCTGTCGTTGTGCACACCGCAGGTCATGGTAAGAATAGGCCTCAGCTCCTCAAACAGCTTGTCTTAAGAGGCGACTAACTGAGGCACCCATGGATGGGGTTCCCGGGTGTGAAAAGGAATAGGACCCCACCCGTGTGGTTCCCGGGTATGAAAAGGAATAGGACCCAACGTTGTGATATGAATAAAATATAGTTGAAAGCGATGTTAAATCATATTCACTCACTCAACCTGATGTGACATACATTGCACAACAATTGGGTCAAGGAAGGCATGACGTTTGAGCTTTGTGATGTTGGCGTTGCAATGGAAATGTCGCCTAGAACATTCGCTATGATTGCTCACTATGATTGCTCAGTATTAAATCACACTCTGATGTCATTGGTAAGTAGGTTACGGCCTTTGTCATTTTCAAACAGGCATTGTAACTGAGGGTGAGATACAACACATATCAGTAATCGTTAGATTCTTGGTATATGCTTTAGAATACATGTAGGTTAACCAGAACACTATACTGTGAAGTCATGTGGCTCTGTCAGTATGTCGGCACCTCTTCCCACATCCCTTATATGTGTTGTAATTTCAAGGGTATTTTTATGTATCTGTGTTTTGACCCGTAGGGTCAACCAGATGCATATAGTGATGCTGAAGAAATTGACCGGCTCTGTGTCTTGCTAACACAGTACAAACACAGTACAAGATTACACGACAAGAAAGAGATCTGAAACTTCCTTCTTTAGAGTGTCCAGGTTTCTGTGTTTTTAATGTTCGTGTATACATAGTTTCAGGCCTAATATGTTCAAGTTATATCTGTATTTATCTGATTCTATGCGTGTATTCAGTAATTTTCCAGTGGCATTACTTTCTTGCTCAAAATATGTTGTCTGCTAAACCACAGATTTCAGGGCTTCGTGTTTATAATTAGTGGGGAGCTAAAAATAGCTCACGTCAAAATATTTAGGACCGGGTATTTGAAAGTTAGGAGAGAGTGGTTGCAATACAATACAATATAAAATGTGACAGTTTACATGTACGTGAGCTAAAAATCACTCTCGTGACATGAATTTACCCGAGCGTTTGCGTGCAGGTGAGCTATCACTCGCGCTAAAAACAAAGCCCTGAGATTTTGAGAGGCACATGTTGAGTGATTTTGTGGGGCTAACTCATTCTCATTAGAAAGAGGGTTCAAACAGTAATTTAGTATTAAATAATACCAGTATACATGTAGGTGTAATTCATTTCAGAAAACAATGGGATACTTCACTTTGCCTGTATTCAGTTACATTTTGATTAATATGTGTGTTGACTGAGTTACAGTTTGGAATTTTCACCATTTAATCTTATCCCTCAAGACCCTCACCATTATCTTTTTATGGTAACCCTTACTGAAATAATATTCTTCTGGCACACTGGTTGCGGCAAGCTTGCCGCAAACTTTCTGGCAACCTCACCGCACACAGTGTGCCGGAGAGTTTGCGGCAACCTTGCCGCAACAGAGTTTTTCACATGCAAATGAGCTTTCCGGCACACTATACAGATTGCGGCAAGCTGGCCGCAAACTGCTTATGTATTCCGGCAGCCTTCTGGCGCACTCTTCCGGCAATTTCACCGCGCACTCTTCCAGCAACCTCACCGCGCACTCTTCCGGCAACCTCACCGCGCACTCTTCCGGCAACCTCACCGCACACTCTTCTGGCAACCTCACCGCGCACTCTTCCGGCAACCTCACCGCGCACTCTTCCGGCGCACTCTTCCAATAACTTCTGGGCTTATCAATATTTTCATGGTGGTGGTCAGAATGACATCATCCTGACCTCCACATGAATGGTACAAATCACTCCACTCAAACTGTTGTACATAAGATCTGTCATGCAATGAAATCTAAACAGACAATGAATGAATGAAAGAACACAATGATCAACATGGCAGATAAAACTACAACTTGTCTACAAAATTACTGGACTGGCCTAAACCATACTCAAACTGTTACTTTGCATTCAAACAGACTTACCACACAAATCTGTATCATGTATGACCAGGAAATAGTATAAATTATGCAGGCCTAATTTAGCAGGAACAACTCCTCATGGTTGCAAACATACTCTCCCACCATTCTCACCAACTGTCAGATTTGAAAGTCCTGAACCGAATTACATATGTATTCATGTGCACCAAAAGTAGTCCAATGATAGGAAAGGTTAGTACTAGGTACCGGTACATTAGAATCCTACAATGAAATTTTGTCTCGGAATTAATTGTTCATTCTGAGAACATTCCCCTAATAACTATAACTTCAACTATGTAGTACAGTGTGGTACATTAATTTTGTATAGTTCCTTCTGTGATGTATTAATACAAAGGTACAGTTTGGATAGTTTCCTATCCAGATTGAAAATTAGGGGTCAAAAGTTAACTGGGTTAACTAATAACAGCTGGCAAATCTTCAGTGCAGCTCATTCCATACAGAGTGTGCTGGTAGCGGCATACTCTCATTCTGGCACACTCTCGGCGCACTGTGCCCCGCTAGCGGCCAACAGTTTGGCTCTGGCACACTGTCTGCGCACTGTGCGCCGCTAGCGGCACACTTTTATCTTCTTCTGGCGCACTCTCCGCATACTGTTTGCCAGTACCGGCACACTGTGGAATCACCAATTGAGACTGCCGCTAGCGGCATACTCTCCCCAACAGTATGACAGTTCTGGCACACTGATCAGGTTGCGGCCAGCTTGCCACAAACTTTCAGATTTCGGTAAGGGAAGTTTCTAAACTCCAGTGGTGGTCAAATCATTTACGTAATAATTTCCCTGTATTCAGAAATATTTTCTTTCCATTCTGCTTCTGAAATATTCATGGAATGTTGCAAGCATTTTTCCCTGATCTACATGTACACAAAGATCTCTGCATATTACATGCACACAATGTGTGAAACTATTTTTGTACAAGAATGGTGACGGGAGATAAGTAGGAACATCGCGAGGAGGTTGTAGGAACATCGCGAGAAGGTTGTAGGAAGTGTGGTTTTTATAGTTGATGATACCTCCAGTTGATTGGCGAACACCTGTGTTTTCACCCAAATGCTTCAAAAGTAGTATACATGTAATTTATAGCGGTGCCAATTCATTGGTGATTTCAGATTTGTTTCAGTGATTTTCAGATGAAGTCATTCACACCCCTGAACAAAGACTCCCATCATTGATAAGATGGTAGCATTTTAGTAAGCAGTTTAGAAGGATTATAGCCAGGCATTTGAAAGTCATACCACATTATATGCAGCTGGTGATGGGTCAGAAATCTATTGAAAAACACGGACATTGACATATTTCATCAAGGTTAAATTCTAGTATTTGCAATACGTTTTGAAGCTACTAAGGGTCTTCAATTTCATGTTACATATGCAACTGGTGATTGACTAGAAGCTTGTCCAAGTTGACTGACCTTGACCTACTTTTCCAACGTTATATACTGTTTATTATGATTCAACAGGAGGAAATATAGCTAGGCTTTCCAAATTAATATTATATATGGTAATGGTCCAGAAGTGTATTGAAGATGACTAACCTTGACCTATTTTGTCCAGGTCAGATTCTATTTAGTATGATATTTGTAATTGGAGAACTACAGTCAAGCTTGTATGTACTACTTGTAGAACACATTTGTGTTATCCCAGTATTCAAATTTCTGAAAATGCGTCTTATGCAATGCATGTTTGCTGACAATCTAGGTAAACCAAGATGGTAAATCAGGGGAATACCATCTAGACGTAATGCTATGAAAACCTCGTGTGAAATGTTCGCCGATATTCTGCGAGATCCCATAATAAGCCAATCACGACAATTTCTGACTTTTCTTTCTGACTATGATTGACATTTACTTCGCGGAGATTAAGATCTTCGCGCGGCCAAATCTTTTGATATTGTCTACCCCCCAACAAAGCCAGACCTTTCGGCGGGAGTAAACTCTTTGATCTGCACTTTTTACCATGTAGACCGTCTGGAAATGATGCCATATTTGAATGCTGTTTCCCGATAATGTTTATATATCAGTCCACATGCTACCGTGTGTAATTACTGTGGGAGTGATTTCAGCAAGCTAGCCACGTGATTGGCTAACAAATCTAGTTTCAGATTCGCATGGGATTTATGTAGGGCTGAATTCAGATATAGTATTCCGTGATATTATATATCTGAGTTTACTGAGATTGGTTTGCTGAGTGCAGACAATAACTGATATCCTATGATGGGTATTGGGGTCCACTGTGTTATGTTTTTGACAGGTATCCAAATGGATACGGGTACATCAGACATGTCAGATTTACGGGGATCTTTATGAGTATCAGATACCCATGGAAAGTAAGGCTTGCATGGTCTGACCATAAAGCTAGCTAGGCTAGCTACATGTACCATGTCTACTGATTTTGTGAAGTTAGATGTTACGTAGTAAGAGAAAGAGCATTCCATCTTGTTGGTAGTTTACGTACATGTATCCCCACCAAATAGAACAAAATTAGTCAAAATCAAACTGTTTTCAGTCTGAATGATGAAAAGAAGTAGAAATTCGTCTATTCAGATGAAAGTCATATGATAATAATTTCACATTTATTTGAGCAGACCTTATGCTCAGTTAAAGGAATCTGTATGGGCTTGGGATCGATTCTCGTACAGATCAAATCTCGTACACCTCACACGTGCGCGCGTTCAGAGCACGTGGTGACTTTGTATGTGGATTGCTTATGTGCAGGGGTGAAGTTCAATTTGTCTGTCAAAATCTCTACTTCTTGGTATGATTGGAAGTATTTTTTTTTTTAAATTGTTTTCCGGGGCATACTTACTTCTGGTTTTCATCACACGGGAAGTCCATTTTATCGCCAAACAATATAGGTAACATGATTGATGACCATCATGTTCATTCCATGCTTCAACGCATTTTGCTGAGGAGCAACAGGAACTAGATAATGTGATGTCTAGCACTGTAATATCACTTGTCTTTATTGCACCATGTAAGCGTCCTGTCTGTCTTGTGCGCTGTCCTCAGTGTTTTATAGGGTGGATGGAGGGTGTCTGGTTCCATGCTGCTTCAAAGATTTCTTCTTTGAAGTAGCAGGAACACAACTGGGCTGGGTGGTGCTTAGTTGTTTCGTCGTGATAGCTGAAATAATGTTGAAAGCGACGTGAAATTCTATTCACTCACTCGTCATTCCACGAAAGCCAGACGGCCATCCCATTTCGACAGCTGTGTTTATGTCATGAACATGTCGGATTGATAAATTGTCCAATTAGTATATATTATTTCTTCCAAAACTACTCAAATAATTTTTTTAAGTGCATGAACGATGATATTTACACCAATTCAGCATAAAATTGCGACTTTCGTCTGCTGTACGAGAATTGCTCTCTCTCGTGGGTTAGAGATACCTAAAAAGTCGAGTTCATAACTGCGCCCGCACGTGCAGGGAAAGGTCACGTAACCTGCGAAACTCCTCACAGGGAAGGGTCTTGATCCCAGCACTAACCAGGTCAGTTTTTGTGTCTCTCAATAAATTACTTTTATATAAAATTGAAATAAACCGTGAAAAGTGTACGTGATCTGATCCCGAAGCCGTAGCCAGAATATGAGCCAGAGGATCACTGCTGCCTTGCCTTTCCTTTCCTACAATGTAGCTGAATCCTTTTAACATGTTTAATGACAGTGTACACTTCTGTATGTACATGTAGCAGTTAGCTCAAATACATCACATCATCACACACACAATCACCTTCCCCTTTTTCAATGGAGTATATGACACAAATCCATGTTAATGTGTATATTTATACATGTACAGTGTACCTGTAATCTAATACACTAATGTTATTGTACATACAGGAAATGAATATGTAGGATGTAATTGCCTCTGGCCAAACAACCATTCAAATAAAAATAACATTGAAGTCACTCTGGAAATCATGTAAGCATGTTAACACCCTCTGTACCTTATCGGTACAATTCATTATATCGATAGAAATACAGTTCATTGGCATACAAAAATGAAGAATTTCTAGACAAATATTTGCATCATATTATATCTTGTTCCAAAGCTTGAAAAGCTTTGATACTACGTCAACGATGATAAGTAAATTTTCGCTTCATTCATGTTCAGGACAGTGTTGATACCAGCTTGGAACTGTTGGAACTGCTGGTCCAGAGGGAGTTACGCAGCGCAAACATGTCTGGTCTGGAAATCCTGGATAAACACTGATAAACATATTTAAATCTCATTTCTGGGTCACTTAATTCATTGATGAATAGTCCTTTCTTCATCTGTAGTCTTTTAGAGGCATTTGGAAAGTCCTGCTTTACAGTGACCAACATGTAGAACTGTAGATAATGAAGTCATTGTCATGTCTATTATGTAAGGAGCTTGTGTACTTTGAGCGAGGGGATAATTAGTGGGGGTGGAGGGGGGAGGGGCATTATGAGCCCGATATTATGCTGTCATAACATGAATTTCCCACCGGCACTCCGCTATAACTTGTGAGCCTCTCATGTAGTCGCATGTTTTTACTGCTGTCAGAAAAGGCATGCGAGGCCATGGAACATGTACATGTAGCTAGGTGTTTCATGTTTGACTGTGCTATATTTAGTGCGTGACAGGTCTACATAGCTAAACACACTGGGATCACCTCATGGTCATATGTATATCACTAATATGCTAAAATTACCCCAGATTCTAAATAGATACTGTTATATGTTTGTTATGGGTAAGCCCTTGGTACAGATATCACCATTTCAGTCTGGAATCTGATCAGTTATACATGTTTGTGAATGTGTTGTAGTATTTGTAAATACATGTAATTGAAACATAGACTGAACTGAAGACCAACGTAGTACAGATTGTTTGTGTTTTGTGCTGTGAGAATTCAGGATCTCTGACAAGTAGAAGAGCAGTGTTTGAGGTCAGTGTCAGGTTTGGTAAAGGGGTGGTAACTGAGGGATGGGCATCAATTCTTTTGATAATTAATTTTAATTTTAAGAAATATAAGAGTATCAATTGACACTGATACTTTATGAACATTATCATAGATGGACATTGTACATGTACATGTAATTGACATTTATAAAAGTTAAATGTATTTCAGTTGAGATGAACTGCATGTACAAGTTTGTTGTCATCACAGCCACGACAACATGTTTTAATCTTGCCGACACAAGCATTTATGTATTGATATTTTTCTTTTTTCCATGTGTAAACTAGCGTAAAAGGCATTGAAAAGTGATTATGCTATGTATATTGTTTAGTATAGTATAGTAATGAGAACATTTTAATGATCTTCTATTACTGATTTCATTGAGTTGACCATAATTGAGTTCTATACATGTAATTCAAGTCTATTCATACTGCCATAATATAGATTGTTTACAGTAACAACATAATTATGGCTGTACAGTAATTTATTTGCATGTAATCACTGACCTGACTGATGTGTCTGTCTGCAATCCTGATATGGCTGTTTGTCTTACAATTTCAGATTTTCTCCGTGATCACTGAAAGAGAACCTTTATATCAATAATCATGGCGGATGATATGCCCAATAAGTACAGCTATGATGCTCAGACGACGCCCACGGCCCAGAACCAGGCCATTGGTCCCGATTCTTCATATATACGATCTTTACCAGGCATCCTCAAAATTGTTGAAATGGTAAGTTGGAAGTTGCATGAGATGTCACATGTGTAAAATATGTGCAATATACTTTCATCTACATAGTTGTGAGCTTCGGTAAAGACTATAGTAATCAGACAGTTGACTGTCTGTCCATCACTTAGTAATAATATTTACGAGAGGTGACATATCATCATCTGTAAAAATGCAGAATGTACATGTATGTTTTTATTGCATTTACAAGGTAACTCAATGGAAGAAGTAAATGCCTTATTCTTCGTGTGAAACTAAGTTGCATCTCTTTCGTGGTAAATAATTTTCCACAAAAAATAGTTCCCGTGAATATATCTTCTATAGGGGCCTACATACATGTATGCCAATCTCAGTAAACTCACAGAATATTATATCTTAATACAGATATCTTATCTATGTATGCGCAGTTCTCTTTCTGATTGGGACGAGGGACGGAAGATTTTCTGGTAGGGAAATTGTCCTACACTCCCTGTGTATTGACCAATATGAACATGTACAAGATGTTGTTATTGTCTGGAGCACATTAAATAATTCTTCCAAGCTTATGATCCAGACTTTGTCACATGATTTGTTTCATCAATTTAATGGATAAGTTTGAATACCTGTGTTACTTGGCTAGATCATAAAAGCTGCTATTTGATTTTACGTGTTCTGGCACATGTTGGCACCATCGTGATATGACCGAAAAATGTTGAAAACGACCTTAAAATCCTACTCACACATCCACTACTAGCTCGGCAAATTTTAGAGAGAGGCCCAGTGCTTGATATATTCATACAGATTTCACTGTGAAAGTCAAGTCCGTTACATGTAGGTTACAAGTTTCTTACATAGGAAGACGACAGCACAAATCATGCCTTTACATATGTTACTGGAGTGTTGCCTACACTCACCAACCATTTGGAGCACTTCAGGTCTGTGGTCTGGTGTGGTTGGGGGTGCGTACAACAAAGTTTCATAGTGACTGTGTCATTGTCACAGGGAGAAAGTTTCATAGTGACTGTGTCATTGTCACAGGGAGAAAGTTTGATAGAGACTGTGTCATTGTTACAGGGAGAAAGTTTGATAGTGACTGTCATTGTCACAGGGAGAAAGTTTGATAGTGACTGTCATTGTCACAGGGAGAAAGTTTCATAGTGACTGTGTCATTGTTACAGGGAGAAAGTTTGATAGTGACTGTCATTGTCACAGGGAGAAAGTTTGATAGTGCTGTCAGTGACTGTCATTGTCACAGGGAGAAAGTTTGATAGTGACTGTCATTGTCACAGGGAGAAAGTTTGATAGTGACTGTGTCATTGTCACAGGGAGAAAGTTTGATAGTGTGTCATTGTCACAGGGAGAAAGTTTCATACTGACTGTCATTGTTACAGGGAGAAAGTTTGATAGTGACTGTCATTGTCACAGGGAGAAAGTTTCATAGTGACTGTGTCATTGTCACAGGGAGAAAGTTTCATAGTGACTGTGTCATTGTCACAGGGAGAAAGTTTCATAGTGACTGTCATTGTCACAGGGAGAAAGTTTGATAGTGACTGTGTCATTGTCACAGGAATAAAGTTTGATAGTGACTATCATTGTCACAGGGAGAAAGTTTGATAGTGACTGTGTCATTGTCACAGGGAGAAAGTTTGATAGTGACTGTGTCATTGTCACTGGGAGAAAGTTTGATAGTGACTGTGTCATTGTCACATGGAGAAAGTTTGATAGTGACTGTCATTGTCACATGGAGAAAGTTTGATAGTGACTGTGTCATTGTCACATGGAGAAAGTTTGATAGTGACTGTGTCATTGTTACAGGGAGAAAGTTTGATAGTGACTGTCATTGTCACATGGAGAAAGTTTGATAGTGACTGTTTCATTGTCACATGGAGAAAGTTTGATAGTGACTGTCATTGTCACATGGAGAAAGTTTGATAGTGACTGTGTCATTGTCACATGGAGAAAGTTTGATAGTGACTGTGTCATTGTCACATGGAGAAAGTTTAATACTGACTGTGTCATTGTCGCATGGAGAAAGTTTGATAGTGACTGTGTCATTGTCACAGGGAGAAAGTTTGATAGTGACTGTGTCATTGTCACAGGGAGAAAGTTTGATAGTGACTGTGTCATTGTCACATGGAGAAAGTTTGATAGTGACTGTGTCATTGTCACAGGGAGAAAGTGTGATAGTGACTGTGTCATTGTCACAGGGAGAAAGTTTGATAGTGACTGTGTCATTGTCGGTGGGAGAAAGTTTGATAGTGACTATCATTGTCACAGGGAGAAAGTTTGATAGTGACTGTGTCATTGTCACGGGGAGAAAGTTTGATAGTGACTGTGTCATTGTCACTGGGAGAAATTTTGACAGTGACTGTGTCATTGTCACTGAGAGAAATTTTGATCATAGTGACTGTGTCATTGTCACAGGGAGAAAGTTTGATAGTGACTGTGTCATTGTCACAGGGAGCATATATGTAGGGTGGTGTGAAGGTAACAGGTTGCACAGCACGCTTTGCCTGACCAGTGCCCCATCGTACCATGATGGAGTACCCAAGTGAATCAAACCAAACTTTGTTACTTGTATGAGGGGGGATATATAATGAACAAATGTAATGATACTGTTCTTTAATCATGTTAACTATTGCTTCCTTTTGATGAATATTTATCTGAAGCTTATGAAGGAATTTCAATGCTCAACTCCGTGGGTTGTTCACACACCTTTGAAGTGCAATATTTACAAAATCTAATTAAACTACCACATTATGATAATTGCATGCAGATATGTTATATTAACACTTGGCATTATTGTTTTCTTGATATTCTTCAATGTATCCGTGAATCATTTATGATAATTTGAATAAAACCGATGTCTCTCTCCTATCTTTATAGGTGCTATGTTTGATAGCATTCATCTGTGCCAGTATAGACCCCTGGGGTCCAATTGGTGGAGGCTGGGTACAGTTTGTCACCATCTCTGCTCTCATCGGTATCCTCATCCTATTCCTCTTCCACTTTCTCCACATCATCAGTCGTCTGCCTGGACCCTGGATGCTCATTGTAAGGACATTTTAATCACAGCATTCAAATGAATTGGATGAAATGTTATCAATAACCAGTGAGAAAATCCCTTCATGACAGATTTCATTATAAAGGGGGCCAAAGACACTATTTTTTTCTCAAGCCCTAAATTTAGTGAAACGTTCTGAATATCATTCTAAATGAAAGTATATGGATTGTTAAAATGTTTGCAATATACAAAGAAAAGAAAATATCGAATTGCTGTAATGTTAGCAACAGAGTAACGTTAGCAATACATCTAAGTATGATTAATGAAATTTTGTTGCAAATACAGATCTTTCTTATGTTTGCTTGGCAGAACTGAGCAGAGTTGGGTGATAATAGCAGTCTGTAGTACCGGGGGTATTTATTTTTGCAGCTTAATCATCAGTTTATAAGGTGTCTGTCTGAATGTAACATTAGCACTTCCATGTTTATTGCTAACGTGACACATGTCCGTCCACATGTGTAACATTAGCAATGACTGACACATGGTAAAAATATTACATTGGCGTTATCAATTTGCCTGATAGTTCATGTACATGTAGATAACAGAGCTTAGAAACCATACCAGAAGTCAGAATCACCAGTGATTTTCATCAAAAATCACCAGAAATTTTCATCAAAAGTAGGTCCGCTCAGAACTTGCTGGTAACCGTCCCCTAATGCACCTTCATGCCAAAAATCAAGGTTCTAATGTCAACGGTTCTTCTTATTTTGCCAGTGAAAGGATTCGGATGGACTGACTCAATGATTACCGGAAAAATTTTGCAAATGAGAGCCTACTTCGTAGGAAAATGATAGCTTTGGATTCCGATGAATTCCTGTAGAGTTAATTGTGAGAATCTGTTTGGATTCCCCTAAATTGTGACAAAAAGCAAGGCCTGCCATCTCCAAACCCTACAAATAGTAATCTGAATAAAGTTGGATCAAAATAGTCGCTCCCTATTGTTGACAAGTCGGATAGGGAGTGACTAATTTAATCTGATTCAGATTGTGCACATACGCTCCTAGACTGAACAGGACACCATTTCACTAAAGATTATGGTTTGATGATGTCATACCTGTGTATTAGACTATCTCACAGTCTGTATCAGTTGGCAGACTCTGAAGAGAAGTGCCCCTGTATGTTCTCTTCAGGAATTTTATTGACTATTCATTGCACATTTATATGTCTCATTTGAAAAGCAATACAGCCAACACTTGTCATTTTCGGAATTTCTGAGAATAACCTCACTGCTTATAGTGTTGTTCAGCTCAGGCGGTTGTTTCACAGAGTCTTTGCATTTTGAAAGCCTGAATACAACATTTGTGCAAGTTTACGAGAGGCTCACCCCTCTCACAAATTTTGCGATCAAACGTAAGAAGAATTGCATTCACGAGAGAAGGTTTTTTGAAAGGCTCGTTTTATTTGCAAATGTTCGTACAAAGGATTTGCGACTAACTCTGTGAAACAAGGCCCTGATCTTGATTAGCTAAACATGACATAACATCCCTTACTGTTTGAAGAATATACATGTATGTAGTCCAGGTCAAGGGAAATGACTGAACATCAGTGTGGTATTTAGGTCGGTACATGAAGATGGAAAAATTGATATTGCTCATTTCTACCATTGAGAATTTACACTAAAGTCTAAATTATGATGCTTATGATTCAGCATTTAAGGACAACTAGTTTCGTACAATTTTTGGTTGTCTCATTACACAATATAATTGAAGTTTTCAATGGTATATGTACATCTATATACCTTGCATAAAGCAAAAAAAAAAAAAGAGAAAAGAATGATGGTTCTCAAGGGCTTTATCATCGTCCCTACGCACATTCATTTTACTTTTAGCTAATACACATCATACCCATTCTATCGGCCTAATTGTGAGGTATATTCAATGACTTATTCATGATGAAGGTCAAGTTCTACTACAGGGTTCACATTTCAGTTAAAGCTCCCTGGTTGTGGGGGTGGGGAAGTTCACTTCCTGTGCATGTGTACATGCCTAACTTGCAATTTCAACAGCCCTGTGGGGCTTCCGGGGATTGACCTGGGATGTCGTTGTGCACACCGCAGGTCATGGTGAGAATAGACCTCAGCTCCTCAGACAGCTTGTCGTAAGAGGCGACTAACTGAGGCACCCGTGGGGTTCCCGGGTGTGAAAAGGAATAGGACCCCTCCTGTGTGGTTCCCGGGTGTGAAAAGGAATAGGACCCAATGTTGTGATATGACTGCAATATAGTTGAAAGCGACGTTAAATCTCATTCACTCACTTGCAATTTCAACAAAACAATTTCACAGAAAAATGTTCTGAAAATATTGCTGTTTCATATCCAATGATGAATCACTGATTAGTGAACTTACCTGCACGGACTAGGTGAGGAAACTTGATTAGGGAGCTTCTTGAAATTGGGGCATGCTAGGAACTGGCACAAGGCATTCCTAACAGAGAGTCTTGGTGCCCTGAGTTGGAACTCCTAGGAACTCCATGGCATACTTTTTTGAACTCATTATTAACAAAGGATGGCTTATGCCATCCCAATTCCAATTGGAACTCTAATCCATCCAGATCAGAACACCAAACTGGGCTCCGTGTATCCCGTTTGGATAACCGGCATATGCCATCTCTATCAAGGAACTCCTGCCCTAATTTCAAGAAGCTCCCTTAATGAAAGGCAAAATAGATGGAGATCCAATAGGGAAACATTTGAAGTATATACATAATATCGAACATTCTGTTAAGTAAAGTGGCATTTTATTCGTTGACCATACGCATAGACGACAACAGACTAGAGAACAAAATTAGAAGTTCAAGAAGAGCGGCATATCGAATCTACATATGCATGAGCAAACTGGTGCATGACTAATCATGATTTATTCGCCCTGTGAGGCTTCCGAGGATTGACCTGGGTTGTCCTCGTGTACACCACAAGACATGATACGATTTTAAGGGCTTCAGATCCTCAGACAGCTTGTCGTAAGGGGGGACTACCTGGGGCACCCATGGGGTTCTCTTTTGTAAAAAAGGATAGGACCATAGCCGCCGGGTCTCGGTTGTAAAAAGGAATAGGATCATACCCATGGGGTTCCCCGGTGTGAAAAGTAATATGACCCAAATGTCATGATCAATATGATTGAAATATTGTTGGAAAGTGATGTTAAATCTTTCTCTCTCACTCGGTCGCTGAAAAACTTGGTTTTGTTTTCATTCTATCATGAAAATATTATACAGATACACACTTTGGACGAATGTATGTAACAAATTCAACATATACATATACACTGTAGTAACACTGCTCTTTTAGCATTTTGTGAACCATGGATAATGCTTCAAACATTCATGATTTACAGCCAGTAAATAAAAAAACCCAGAAAAAGTCGCATCACATCTCTTCTCTCATTGGTACTATAACTAATTATGTTTCTTCTTCTGAGCGATCAGATCGCTTGAAAATAGAAATACATGCTCAACTCTTTGTAAAATAATGAAACTGAGTAAGAGTTACCTCCCTCAATCCAATCATTCTTGACACGGCCATTTCACTTGTTTTAGACATCTCAATGAAAAACGCTGAGGAGATGGTTAAAAAACTGTGACAGGAATCCATCAGAATCATAGTTCGATTGTTTTTCTTTGCCTTATGCGAGTGTTAGCTACATGTACTTGCATCATAGAGGGAAAACATGACTAAAATCACGTTTTCTCTTTTCTCAGGAATTCATTTACTACTGTGTGTATACAGCTTTTATGCTTATCGCTGCCATTGTGGCTGCAGCAAGAGGAGTGTATGCCGGATCTATCGTAGCAGCAGCAGTAAGTATTACATACAGACATATATACTGAGTCTTCTGATGTGTTTATCCTTCTCCACAAAATTTATCTCCCCTTGCCCTTTTTTTGCCAACTTTGATGCAAAATGGATAATGGTGATGGTCTCTGTGTTGCCCTGACTACATTTGCAGAGAATATCGATATCAACTAGTCCTGACATTTTTAGAGATTTTCTGTTGATTTGCTTTGATAGAAAGTATTAGATCATCTTGAGGTGGGCTGTGTGCCATATAAATTTAACCTGTTCAAACCTGTTTAAAGGGAATCCTCTGTGTAATTTTCAAACCACCGGAAAAACTATTATTTGGTATGAGCTAAGTACAGTCGTATTTAAGATATTTTTTTCTTAAATAACCTGAACGAGTAAAAGTTAATTGGGAAAAACGATATTTTGGAGCTGGGTGGGGGGGGGAACCCGGAAAACACAAACAGTGAGGTCAGACTGGTCATATTGGCTTGGAAAGCCGCTGTTAAATTTTAGAGTGTCAAGCCTGAAGTGTTACTAATATTTTTTTGTGATCTTTTCTCAAAATTTGTTCATACATGATACATGCACATATGTTTGCAAAATATTACATGTAGTTCAGATGAACAATTCAATCAATTCATCGAATATGAATAATTTGAGACTATATGTATCTGGATCATATGGGAATTAGTGCAAGCAGCCCTACATTACTATAGAAGCATACATGCCTCAATCAATCCTTGTAATCTAGAAAATATATTTGGTTTCAAGAAAGAACAAATAATTTCCTAACAGTTGCCTTTAGATGATATAAGAATATACAGATATTATATATAAGACACTTCTGGAAATGTGTTGGGAGATATGATTGGAGTATCTTTGGCTGCAAAGGGCAATTGCGTTATTCTAAGGGGCTCGTGGAGTGCAGTGAAGTTGGGCAGGCTACCGTGAAGAGCATTAGACTTCCCACTTTGCCACACCCTCCAGCTTAGGGCAGCATGGTTTATACCATGTTTATCTGGCACAGGAGGTAAATTAAAGTGCCAAACAAATTAATCTCTCTGACTATCCATTGTGATCACCAGTGTCTGTAGAGCCAAATTTTCAAAATTCGAAATTTTACCAATAAGGTTAGGTGCGACTTTAAACTTCAAACAACCAGCCAACCAAACCCACTTTGCCATTTCTGAAGTTGTAAGTCTTCTGTGATATGCAAATTAGGGAGGCATATGTAGTGTATCCCACGTTTATTCAGAGATGCTAGTGGTGCTCATCATTTAAAAAATATCAGTTTCTACCTTAATAGATTATCTTAGATAATTTGACAGTGGAATACTGCTCTCTATGAGATATCGCTGTTGAGAATTACTCAAATTTATGTCCTGTCCACCTGATGCAGCTCATGCCTATGTATGAGAAAGGAGCCATTTGCATCGCTTGATGTGCTACGGTGCGCCCCGTGACATATCATTGTGGTTCGGTTCCATTTGCTACCACTTTGAACCAACTTCAGTTTGATAAGATTTTTTGCATTTGCTTACATGAATCTATGAATGTAATCTATGTTTTTTTCTCTTCATTCCAGATATTCTGTTTTGCTGCATTAGCGGTTATTGGTGTAGACACCTTTATGATGTTCCGTTCATGGCAGGCAGGTCGATCACATGGCGGACAGGCCTCAACAACAACAACCGAAACTACCACCACCAGAGAACAGTACTAGAGAGCTCCACTGATAAGGAGAGAGAGTCATAGGGCTTTCTGTCGGGAAGTTTTGGGGAGGTTGTCTTATGTATTCGCATTTCTGTGTTGGGTATGTGAAGTCCTGCAGTCATCAGGACTCCAGGGAGAGAATATCTTATGCTCAGGAATCCAGCCATTTCAAGTCCTGCATTCATTGGGAAACCTGTGAGATTATAGTCCTGTATTGATCAGATCAAAGAGTGATTTCTTTCTCCTCCTCCTCTGTTCACCTTCTCCTTCAAATGAGGATGTTTGCCTCTTAAAAACACATTATTAGCCTTGTATGCCACCATTAAGCCAGATTTTCGGGAGCTAAGCGATATCTCCATATACTGATTGATTGAACATTAAATTCCTCTGAACAGTCATGGCTTTCACATTCACATGGTATGGTTGCCAAGATTAAGTGTGTTGTCAAAAGGCTGCTCTTTGAGTTTCAATGCCACCTGTCCATTACTATGTAACAGATGTCCTATCCATGATAGTTTTGCCAATATTTCAGCTCTTTCCATTCTGCAGCAGTGGAACTTTGAACATTTTGTATCACTTAAATTCTCCATTTTTAATCCTAAATTACCAGAAAAATCACTTCGCAATCACTGAAAATCTGATATACTTGGTGGTTATACTATGCCATGTTATTTGGTGTTGACAGTGACCTTGACCTCCTTATCTTCAGGGCAACATGAGAGGTATCGGTGACTTTCATCGATATTCAACAGATAAATTCTCGAATAAAAGTTGGGTGAAAACGTTAATTTGTGCTATATTGCATTTATGTGGTGAATATCCCCAATCTGTGTTGGCAGATGAACTGAGGATAGCAGGAAGGAGATCACTCACTGTTGATGGGAGCATGGTTGTACTGATATTGCTGTGTGCTTTGGCAGGTGGATACATCATCTGTGCTTGGCACACTGTATGTATACCGTATTCTACCAGGGAATGCATGTTACTGTTTTGGAAGCATTTGTGTGTAAACACACATTGAGGGTTATCTTTATTCATGATTGTTCTCGAAAAGCCAGTAAAGAAATCCTTGCTGAGCAGTGGGTGGCTGATGATCAGATTGTGTTCTGCTTATGGGTTCTATTTCTAGTGAAAAAAGTCTAACGATCAAATAAAAATCCGACAAACTTTTGGAACTTAGAAGATATAAAGTTGTTTTTTTTGGTTCTTCCTCCCCATAGTACATGCACTGGTGACTGAATAAGAAAAAACCTCCAGGGTTTGTGCATGTTAATTCATGGCAGAATATAACAATAAAAATATGTTTTAGATTTCAATATGTGGACTCTAGGAGATGATTTTCAGCTCCTTGGTAAAACTTTAGGATCTCAGTTGGTCATGAATAGAGATATTCAAAATAGAGAGAATCTAGGTGAATGCAATAGGCACTATGGATGCATTTATATCAGATTATCTCCACACTTGTCATGATATATGTAGTTAACAACACAATCTTTCGTGATAGTTATGCATTACTGTACTAGATCTGCTGACCTGGTCAATCCAGATTACATCTCTTGTGGCCTTCATGATTTCTTGTGTATAATAAGTCTGCTGGATTTGCAAACCTGAACCCTTCATCATGTTTATGCAGTTAAGTTTTTAACTTTTATTTTTTCTGTTAATTGTATTTAGCTGAATAATTAGGCAGCAGTTAGCCAGTTGGAAATTGGAATCCCAGCATATGTCCAGAGAGAGAGCAAATTGAGGCAGAGCATATTCACAAACCAAGTCCATTTCTACACTCCCCCTTCGAACTAGCCTTGCTACATTAGCTCACCAGTTGTCTTCTTTTGATTGGCTGATCTGTATATTGGGCCACCCCTACCACCTCACTAGGCTAGAAAAAAATTTAGGTACAAGCTTTTTGTATGCTCTGATTGGTCCCTAGATGGAATGTACACGCCATATTTTGAAGACTGTAGGTGGTCTAAGATACCATAGCTGGTTAAAGTATCTGTGTAGTAATTGACTCGGTGTAATGAAGATGGAAGTATAGGCACAAGAAACAAGAATTTCAAAGTAAATTCAGAAGAACAGTTGAGTACATATGTAGTGCGAGGTCGGTACCGACTACTATTCTTCTTTGAAGGACAAGGACGTTTTATTTATTTTATTATTTTAATCTATGGGCGTGACATTTGTAAATATTCATGGTTGTAGTTATGTATATACATATATTTGAGGATTTGTAGATTAAATGAGCCAAATGATACAAACATAAGATAGAACGATCTGAGAATAACTGATCTGAGTATAGCATTTATCTCCTGGACTACATCAATGAGGCTTGTAGAATGGCAACCCTTTAGAATTGATAAGAATCTAAATCACTTTGTATTTATTAAGTTAGCATACTTGCAGATAATGACCTTGATAGTTTGGTTAGAATGGACTCCCGGCTTTTGTTCTGACCAGATTCAAGACAACTCCAGAAATTGATCTCAAAACATTTCCTTTGCCCATAAAGACATGAAAGATAGTGAAACTTCTTGTTCGTTGTTTATGGAACATAGATCTGTACCATCCGTACCCATACAGAACAATGCTTTGACATTATGGCTAATGCTTATTGCTATTGTTCAGGAGGAACCTGTATAAAAAGGGAAAAATCTCTAGGGAATGGCAATCATTTTTGAAAATATTTATCTGGCTAAGTTTTCTGGCTATAGTTAAAGCGAAAAATGCGTGTGTTATCTTATTTTTTGCAACATTTATCAATAATGGTATGTAGATTTGCATTAGGGAATTTATTATTAACCTTGCTTCAGCTGATTTTTTTTGTAAGGATCTGTGTTGTTATACCTCTCTGTATATTTGAGCTTGTAACATGTCCTAGGACATTTGCTACATGTAAACTAAGCTGTTCATTGTATTAGTTGATATTAATGTAACATTTTACCATGTTTACCTGTTAATCAGTTTTGGTGGTCCTTCTTGTATAAATGGTGTACGGTCGAGATATATATAGCTTAAGTGAAACTGCACTAATACAATTGTTCATAATGTTTGGAGAAGAAGAGATTTGTAGTGTTTAGAATAGCCATTTTATGGTCTATCTATACTGCTCCATTTCATTTCTTCTTACATTTATTTGATATTAGTCCAAATTGGAAGGCTCTAATGTCTCCCAAATTTAAAATCTGTATTTGACACTGAAACTTGCATAACTAGTCTTTGCCCTTCATCTTCCACGGGACACTCATCATATTGTATTGTTTATATTCTGCACTCATGGCATTGTGCAGACTTTTAACAGTTTTTATTTATTCAGGCCTGTAAAGTTCAAGAATCTCTGATTACTTATTTAAAATTGTCAGGAAGATGGTCCCAGCATTGAAACATAATGGTTTGGGGGGCATCTTTACTTACATGGAGAGTATTTACTAAATTGTGTTTCACATATATTGTTTATTACCTCTGTGGCAAATATGACCAAAGAGGTGTGGCTGGCTGTCTGTTCATTTACCTTGTGATCATTATATCTCAAGAAGGATTATAGCCAGAAATTCTAAACTCATCACATATGATATAATGAGTCAGAAGTTTATTGAAAACGACTGACCTTGACCTATTTCTTCATATTATAATTTTTGCAACGATTTCAGCTTATATACTGTCTATGTACACACATTTTGTTGTGATTGAATCCTTGTTCACATTTCATCTGTTGCACACACATCAGTATTCCATTAACACTTTGAATCTTGCTCATGTTGATTAACTAACGAGAGAAATCTGCTTTACCATTGGAATAAACAATATTTACATGTATGCAATACACAATGTATACCTAATATAAAATAGCTTACTCTCTGTCTATATACTTGTATTTATGTAACTGACATTTGAAATGCCCAACCATGGACTTCTCAACATGACCTGTATCATAATAGCAGTGTAACAGATTGTGAATCAAGTTAAGAGGCCAACCGACCCACCCCACTGCAGCATAAACTGGTGTGATTCATGTACTGCATGTCACTTGTTTCTTCAATTAAATTAGTTGTTTTATTAGAACAAATGTAAGTTTTAACTGAGTTCCTTAAATTCTTTGAGAAGGTGGTTCATTGAGCGTGATGCCAGTGCTGATTATTCAATCTAGGTCATCAATAGATAATTAATATTGTATAAAAAAGCGAATCAGAAAAGTTATAGGATATTAAGCGTATTATAGTCAAGTGTTAGTATTAAGCCTTAGAGTGTGTCCAACTGATACCGCCATGCCATGAGTTTCGACTCGCAGCTATTTGATAATGCTATGATGTAGATATTTCCTACCTTAGTAAAGGCGTAAGGAGACCAGTCTGCTGAAATGTCTTTGTCCAAACTTGGAGATTCCACAATCTAAGACATACATATGGGGTATAACAAAGTAAGAATTTGTAGTTTGTCAACTTCAAACGTGTATATGTCAAATAATATCATATGTACCATTATCAGATCATTATCTCGGTAGACGTAATATGAACCTGTGGTATTGTGCAGATAACAGAGATGTATGTTTGAGTTAAATGTGATAGAACAGACCAACTGCGCCAGTAATATCCAGTCAAAGAAGCACGATGTAAAAGGTATCAAGATTTGTTTGTGGTCATGCCACACAGTCGTAGTAGTTTCATGGAGTTGTACACACGAGTGATGGGTGGGAAGTCAATAAGCCATGTTCTAATAAGTCGTGGTCCATGAGAACATGGCTGATGAAGCTATTCAGCATGACTAGAATGAAGAATGTCTCACTGTAACACCACACAAAGGTTTATCCCAGTTATTGTACAATCCAGTACTATAGCTGAATACATTGTGACTTTCACCCTTTCAAATTCCTCGAGTATTCACTGATATGTACCATCGTCTTGTGTGTTCTACCAAATATGACCCAAACAGCCATTTTCCTGTCTATATAGTTTTGTAGGCTTTATACTTCTGAAGAGACTGAAACTACATTTCTGTAAAGCTCGTCCAAGTTAATCTATTTTAGGAGTCTGATTGTACGTGTTATTTGTGAGGAGTATATATTATATATACATGTTTATATATAAAAGACGTGCTTGTTCGGTGTTGTGATTGTGAATCAGTATTTTTCTCATCTTCATACATAAAGTTGAATACTACACCGATGACATTTATCTTTTCCATCTTGAGTTCATTCTTCTTTCTGCACATCTTCCACAGAAAGTTGCTGAAAATCAAACCTGCCTTTGAATAACTTAATATTATAACATTTAACTGTTTTAACTTTGATAACAGGCTGCATACACACACCTCTTAAAGGAGGCAGTGGCGGGTTTTTATTGCAGTACAGTTCAGATTCTTTCTGAATGAACAAGTCAGTTGTGTCGTCATCAGACCATGGCCGAGGTGTAGTAATCAACTTGATGTATTGGGCTATACTGAGTTAATCCCTGGCTTGTGAGTTCTAAATTATAGAACTTTGTTGGCACTAGAATTAGATCAGCCTCCCCGACTGACCATGGTAATTCATATAGAATTGTATCATACACATAAAACACTGGTACTACAGGGGTTAAGCTTGATTTTATTTGTATAATTCTGAACTTGTATCTATGCACCCAGGTGATCAGTGTATACTACTGTATATTTGTACAAACAACTACTGGTGTATAAGGAACAGACATCCTCAGACTATGATTCAACTTGGGCCGTAGTTTTATTCCAGTTAAACATACCAGTAAACTGTATGAGAAACTCACATTATCATTGGCTGAATTCCTGCCAATGTATAAGACTCTTGATTGGTCAGTTTGAATTTTCAGAAACAATTCAGTGGATGCCATTGGCTTAATAATGCAGGACATGGTGAAAACACAAGCAATCAAATAATCATGATAATGCTGAAGAGGACTTCAGTTCCCTCATGTAGTATACCATTAAGAGTTGGACCGTATTTCTTAGGACATCTATTCCTTTCACACCTGTATGGAGATAAATGGAACATTGGTAGATCATCTGTCCACTTACATAATGAGGTAATTACTCCTATTAATCATAACCTTTGTTCAGTTACTTCATATAATTCACTAACCTCCTGTGATTTAGAGCATGCATATAGCATGGTAATGTCATATCAGGAGAGTAGCCACTCAGACCTAAAGTGGGACCCAAGTGGAATCTTACCATCATGCTGCTGAGGAGGTCACATAGATGTATTCCATCTTTACCAGTCCGATGTATGTCTACATCAGGTTACATGTGGTTTAAGAGGATATACTAGTATGTAAAGTTTTAAGGTGGGTGGGGGTGATAATCCTGTATCACATTTGACATTATGGCACAAAAACCACATTTTTTGGAAAAGGTGAGTTTGTCAAATGAATAATGAGTTTTTTTTATCAAAAAAAAAAATAAATAAATAAACAACAAAAACATACAACAAAAAATGATTAAGTTACGAAATTTTGGCAAAATTATTATCCTTATGTGACTCCTGGAGCAGCAGATCTTAAACAAGGAACTGTAATAATAAATATAGAGGGCAAATTTCCTAAATTTCTATTGTGGTAAACAATTCCTCAAGGGTAACTATTGTATTCAATCTTCATATACTGTATGGTTACTTTACCTCCATACAACAAAGCAAAAAACTTTCCTGGGGACTTCAGTGTTGGGAACTTCAGTTCCGAGCAGGCTTTGTCAGTGACTGGAGAGCATGTTGAATCTCAGAATCAGTTTTCGAGAATTTATGAGAACATAATCATACTTGCTGACTGGAATCAAGGATTATGTATTTTGGGGTTGAAGAAAATTAGGCTCCATCCAGCTTCCAATCTCGTTCGAAATGAGTTCATTGATATTTGGAGGGGAAAACAAGTTTTGGGGTTTACTGATGGCCAAATATTGCCTATTTTATGCATGTCAGAAAAAATTCTTGTTGCGTGTTTATGAAATTTCCCCCTCATCCAAGTAAATGAAATAACACCATCTAGTTTATATTAGAGTAATACCAGCTGTATATGTGCAAATCGTTCAGTCATTTCGTGGGTTACTGGATAATGTTGTCTTTTGTAACGAGGATTTTGTTGTGAATAAAATAAATTTGACAAAAACTTTCTGCTAGCGGTCTTTCCACACTGCTCGAGATCTTTGTTGAGGGAGACATTCATTTCCCTGCTCTTATGGGGCTACAATATCGTGATTTGTCGAAATTTTCAAAACAAGCTGAATTTCCTACCAAAAGTACCTAAACATCTGAAAATGGGATATAAATCAACAAAAGACACAACAATTTATGTGTTTTACTGGTGGTTCGATATAGTGTGATAGGACTAATCATAAAGATGGCATTTTAGATTCAACAGTTGGAGGGTGCGAAGTACTCCCGAGGTTGAAAATTATACCTCTGGAATCCCCCAAAATTCACTCTTAGGCACTTTCAGCAAAAAAGGAAACTTGTAAATGGCTAATAAATGAACCTCCAGTAATATTCCCTACCCCTAACTTGATTCCCACCCCCACCCCCTCCTGGAAAGGCTCAGTTTTCACGGGGCGATGTAGGCCCGTAGGGACTAATGGTCCTGTATTGTAGTCAGGAAAAATTGAGCACCAGCTCTGTGTCTTGCTAACACAGCAAAAGATAAGAGTTCTTACACGACAAGAAAGAGGTCTGAAACTTCCTTCTTTAGAGTGTCCAGGTTTCTGTGTTTTTAATGTTCGCCTATAGTTGCAGCTCTGATATGTTTAAGTTACATTTCCATATATCTAATTTTATGCGTGTTTTCGTTCATTTTCCAGTGGCACTACTTTCGTGCTCAAAATATGTCGTCTGCTAAACCACAGATTTTGAGAGGCGCATGTTGAGTGATTTTGTGGGACTAACTCATTCTCATTAGAAATCGTGTTTGGGCAGTAATTTAGTATTAAATAATACCAGTATAAGTGTAATTCATTATAGAAAACAATGGGATATTTCACTTTGCCTGTATTCATTTACATTTTCATGAAATATGTGTGTTGAGTTACAGTTTGGAATTTTCGCCATTTAAGCTTACCCCTCAAGACCCTCTGCATTATCTTTTTATAGTAAGTTTCTAAAATCCAGTGGTGGTCAAATCATTTACGTAATAATTTCCCTGTATTCAGAAATGTTTTCTTTCCGTTCTACTTCTGAAATATTCATGGAATGTTGCAAGCATTTCCCCCTGATCTACAGAAAGAGCTCTGCATATCACAGTTTTGAAGCTGTAAGGTGACAGGGGAGATAACCAAATAGAACTGTAATATACTTGGAAGGAGGTACATGAAACAATATGATGCCATGAGAGGATGCATCCCAGCATAGCTCCAGTCCATCTAACCATGAGGATTTTACATTGTATCTCAATACTCATTTTTACCCCTCGGCCAATTTTGGCCATGGGGTATTGTCGTCTTGTACGTCCGTCTGTTCGTACGTCAGTACGTGAGCGAGATAGACGGAAAACGGTTCCACTGAAGAATTCCAAATTTGGTATGCTTATTTACCTAGTCAAGGACCAGAAGCCTATTGAATTGGTACCTGATTGGGTGGAAACCTTGGCGGCCATCTTTAATTTTATGCAAAATGGATAATGATCCATGTCTCGGAAACCATTCAACTGTTCAATACGAAAGTTGGTATACATCATCGATACATCAAGCAACATTCACCAAACCGGCTTTTCTGATTAGCTGGAAATCCTGGAGGCCATCTTTAATTTATGCAAAATCGATAATGATACATATCTCTGTTACCATTCAATTGTTTTATATGAAAGTTGGTATACATCATCGATGCATACAGATACTTTAAATCGGGACCTGATTGACTGAAAACCTTGGCAGCCATCTTTAATTTATGCAAAAACTGTAATGATATATATCTCTGATATCATTTAAGTGTTCTATACCAAACTTAGTATACAGCATCGATGTATCAAGAGACTTGCAATGAATAACCACATCAGTTCCTCTGAGTGGAGAGAAGGATGGGCGGCCAACTTTAATTTATGCAAAATCATTAATGATCTCGTTCTCTGATACCGTTAAGTGCTCATGTAAAATTTGGTATACATCATCGATGCATCAAGAGACTTACGACAAATGACAGTTCTGGTTTCTCTGATTGGGCGGAAACCTTGGTGGCCATCTTTAATTTATGCAAAATCTTTAATGATGTATATCTCTGATACCATTTCAGTGTTCTATACGAAACTTGTTATACAGCATCAATGTATCAAGAGACTTTCAATTAATAACCACATCAGTTCCTCTGAGTGGCGGGAAGGATGAGCGGCCATCTTTAATTTATGCGAAATCATTAATGATCTCTATCTCTGATACCGTTTAAATGCTCGATGTAAAATTTGGTATATATCGTTGATGCATCAAGAAACTTAGGTAATGAAAACCGGTTTCTCTGATTGGACGGAAACCTTGGGGGTCATTCCTAATTGCAAAATTTTTGATAATCTGTATATTTGTGACTTGACTGCTTGGTGTTCCTGACATCTTGGTTCAAATTGAATACATTATGAATCTACCCAGAGCCGAGGGGTTTTCAGATGCGCAGCTTCGTATTGTTATTTACTGCTGAAGGATCTGCTTTCGATTATTTGAAAAAAGTGAAATTTTGTACAAATATTGGTAACATGCAGTGAAGACATTATTTTATCATTTCATCAGGTTGGTTTCATAATAAATGTCTGTCTCAACGTTTTTTCTAAAATATATATGTGTACAATTACACTAATGCACTAGAGATCCTTGTTGAGAGGAATGTGTGAGACTACAAGTATGGCTCTTCGCCATGAGATGGAACATCAAAGAGTTAGTGGAATTATTCCAACAGCCTATTTTACATTTAAATAGCCCCGTTTCAGTGCCTAAGGCTCTAGTTCTGTTTTACCGCTTATATTTTCTAACAAAACGTGATGTCCCTGTGTTTATTACATATTCAACAAGAACTATATGTGTTATGTATTATACAGCAAAATGAGGAAAATAAGACCTCGGGAAGTTTGATTTATTGAACATCAAGCAAGAAAAAATTCAAATATCCCATTATGTATTCAGTGTTATGGCTCATATGTGGTATATATGCCTTTGGCTGCCATATTTTTTTTACTGAGTATATGGTGGCCAAAAGGCGGCCGTATTATGTGATGGCGGTTTCCATCCGTCTGTCCGTCCCTCGTGTCCGGTCTATATCTGGGACAGTTTTCTATCTACAGTTCTAATTTTTGGTGAGTGGATACCCTATGGGGAGACGATGTGTCGCGTACCAAATGAAGGTCAAGGTCAGAGGTCAAAGGTCACTGGCCTAAAAAACAGGAAATCACTGAAGTGTTCATGTCCGGTCTATATCTGTGAACGGTTTCTATCCAAAGTTGCAATTTTTTGTGAGTGGATATGCTAGGTGGAGACGATGTGTCGCGTACCAAAATTGAGGTCAACGTCAGAGGTCAAAGGTCACCATTGCCTAAAATCAGAAAATCATTGATCATTGACAGTTTTCTATCTACAGTTCTAATTTTTGGTGAGTGGATGCCCTAGGGGGGAACGATGTGTTGCATAGCAAATGTAGGTCGTGGTCAGAGGTCAAAGGTCAGTGGGACCGAAAAATCGGGAAATCATTGAAAATTTCTATTTTTTTGTGAGTGGATTCAGTAGGGGGAAATGAAGTGTCGCATACTAAAATATAGGTCAAGGTCGAAGGTCAAAGGTCACTGTGACCCAAAAATCAGGAAATTATTAAAAATAACATTTCTTTGTGTCAGTAGATACATTAGGGGGACACGATGTGTCACCTATCAAAATGTAGGTCAAGGTCAAAGATCAAGGTCACTGTGACCTCAAAATCATGAAATTATTAAAAATCATGATTTTTTTAGTCCATTGAGAAACTACGAGTAGCCGTTTTGTCATGTACCAAAATTTAGATCCAGGTCAATAATCAAGATCACTGTGACACCAGAATCAAGGTCAAAGGTCAGTGTGACCTAAAAATCAGGAAATCATTAAAAATTACTAATTTTTGGTGAGTGGATTCAATAGGGGGAAATGAAGTGTCGCATACCAAAAATTAAGTCACTGTCAAAGGGTCACTGCGATCCCAAAATCAGAAAATTATTAAAATTAACATTTTTTTGTCGGTAGATACATTAGGGTGACACGATGTGTCACATACCAAAATGTAGGTCAAGGTCAAAGTCCATGTGACTCCAAAATCGTGAAATTGTTAAAAATCATGATTTTTTGTGTCCATTGATACATTGACGGAAGACGATGTCGTGTACCAAAATTTAGGTCAAGGTCAAAGGTCAAGGTCACTGCGACCCCAAAATCAGGAAATCATTAAGTCACATTTTCATATGCCTGTTGAAGACGAGGTCATGTAATGCGATGTTGCGTTCTGTCCATTCATTTATTTACATTTGTTGTCCATGCGATATCTCTAGTTTCAAGGTATGGAATGGTATCAAATACCAATCGATTTCATTGTGGGATATGTGAGCTCGGTTCTTGCTCCAGGATCAACTAGTTTCAAAGAGTTAAGCTCATTTTAGTTTATCATTCAATTTTAGATGTGATATATTTTACGTTCTCAGAAGCACAAAATTGTAGACCTTTCTCTGGATTGCTAGCTACCAATTGGAATCAAGGCTATTAAACAACCTTGAAATTTGGACCTATGGGATTAGACGGGCGTATATTGAAGCCCCTTGGGCTCTTGTTTTTCATGAATCACTGAAATTTAAAAAAACTTTCAACCTCTAGAAATGAACGTCCTCTACTGCCTAAACCTATACCTCTCGAGCAAATTTGGCTGAAGGGTATTGTCATCATCAGCATCATCTGTCGGTCTGTCTGCCTGTCCGTCCATCATTTTTGTCAGGTCATCAGCTCAGACAACAGCTTGTAATAAGAGCCGACTAACTTGGGCATCTATGGGGTTCCCCGGTGTTAAAAGGAATAGGACTCTCCTACCTGTGGAGGTCTCCGGTGTGAAAATTATTAGGACCCACCCTTGGAGATTCCTGGTGTGAAAAGTAATAGGACCCAAACGTCCTGATATGGCTGGAGGATTGTTGAAAGCGATGTTAAATCAGTCGCGCACTCACACTCGATTGTACTCACTCCCTCGTGCAAAATTGTAGCCAGGCTCTTAAAATCCATACCCCATATGATGCTGGCAATGGACCAGAAGCCTATTGAAATTAACCAACCTTGACCCATGTATTTCTTTTTGTCAAATCATACGTTTAATATATTTCCAATGTTGTTGATACAATGTCTTGGAGGAAAGCCACCCTTAGTATCCATCCTTTCTAGATTTATATCATCGCAGTATCTGGCTACTGGTCAGAAGTCTATTTGACCGACCTTGATCTAGTTTTTCAAAGTCAAATTATAATAGAAGATTTACTGTTAGCACAAAATCTCATGGGGATTATAACCAAATTTCCTAAATTCATACCAAATATGCAGCTAGCGATGTACCAGCAATCTCAGATGACTGACCTTGGCCTACTTTCTCAAGGTGAAATATGTTAAGTGTAGATTCAATACTGTTAGCATGTCTCTAAAATGATTAGAGCTACCCTTTTCAAATCTATAATACAGATGCATATGCTCATTGATGAGAATCTTATTGACCATAACCATAGCTTTTATAGACTTGCACCACGGATGCAAGTCGGCTCATTGATAACGCTATTGAAGATGACTGACCTTGACCTATTTTCTAAGGTCAAAGTAAGTTATCTCTTCACCAGAGGTGTTATCTCGCATTGAAATTGGTTCACAGCCAAGCTGTCATGCAACATATCTGAATAAGTGGACAATAACTGAACTTCCTTAATTTAACAGAACATTATTGTACTGGAATCTCAACAGCTAAGGGGTTTTGGACCCAATGTGCTATTTTTGACCATGGTCAACCATTGGTGGTATCGTACATGACACCATTGTCAAATCATGGTTGATCCGGTCAAAAATCCATTGGCAGCGACATAATATGGTTGGACCACAGGGCTAAGTAGAACTGTTTTGAAAGAGATTTTTTAAAAATTTAAAATTAAATTTTTTCAAAATTTTAAAATTTTAATTTTTTTAAATTTTAAAATTTTAATTTTTTTGAACATCTTGGAAACCCTAAATTATTAGACAGCTTACTGTAATACTCATACAGGGCCATATTTTAAAGCACGAGCCCGTGTTTGCCAAGCAGGGAAAATTACACTATATAGTATATACCCTAGATACATAGACTATGTATCTAGGGTATATACTATATATAGTAATTATTTCCTGCTTGGCAAACACGGGCTCGCGCTTTAAAATATGACCATGTAGGAGTATTACAGTAAGCTATATAATAATTTAGTGTTTCTAAGATGTTTAAAAAAATTTAATCTTAAATTTTCAAAAAATCTCTTGACAAAACAGTTCTACTCAGCCCTCTGGGTTGGACATGGTCATAACATGTTTCGGCCATAGTCCTAAGATGGTTTACCACAAGGTCAGTATTGCAAATTACTGAAATTGGGCACTAAAACATGTCCGATCATTGTGGCTGATCAAATATATTCCCAACAATCATTCATTTTAATTAACCTTATGTACTGCCTAGCTATATATATATATACATGGGTTCCTGGGAGTGAAAGTTTTAGGACCCAAACGTCCTGAAAGATTACTGTAAGCAACGTTAAATCATACTCACTCCAATATCCTGTAATCCAGTCATCTGCCTAGAGTTGTTGAGCACGAGGGCACTTCTGTACTTTGGGTGTTGTTTTTTTCTCTCGAAAGTTTGAGAGGAAATTCGCACTTGGATATTGGGCTCTGACCTTGAACCTTGAACTATGATAAGCGAGTCTATATCATCAAAGATATCGCATCTTCATTTTATCCAGCCAATTTCTACGTTCCCACTTCGAGGTTCGAAGTGGGAACGTAGAAATTGGCTGGATAAAATGAAGATGAGATATCGGGGATGTCTGTGATGCGAACCCGACACAAACTTGACTGGCTGCCATTCACCTGTCGCATTGCGGTTGATCCAAATTAAACCGCATTTTGCCTGGTGAACTCGATAGAAGCCTCATCCACTGTCGTAACTCCGACGATATCCCTTGCTCTCCCTTGCTCAACTGACTCGCGTGAATGGGAATATGGTGCATTTTACCCTCCATCTTCGAACATGCAGTCGTGAGCGTGGAGTAAGTGATACTAGACATAGATGACGAACTCCAGTGCCTATACCGGTTATAAATAAAGGGTAAATCTCGTACCCTCATCAGTCATCATGAGGCATTGCGAGTAAGTGTTGGAGATGTTGTATTATAGTCCCCAGAGTGCAAAGCTCTATAGTGAGGTGAACGCCCTCAACCTAGCTGTCTAACCCCATGGGATCCGCCGATCGCATCTAGTTGAAAACTCATGACACCAATTGCTCCCATTGAGCTGCCCGGTGCAATTTTCAACGCAATCGGGTGATCCTCGGGAGGCATGGGGAGCCAATAAAATCGCATAAACACAGCCAAGCAGATTTTCAAGACCGGGCGAAAACCTGTACACTTACAAAACAGGGACAGTTTCTGAAAACCCACCAGGTGTTCTTTCACACGCAGGACGATACGAAGGACTCTGTCGCCGAAAGGTTCAACCGTACCTTTAAAGGACAGATGTACAAACATTTTACGGTCAATTAGCAGTACATCGATGAGTTCCCCAAATTCGTCGACGGCTACAATCTGATGTATCGCCACAGTATTCAGAGGGCCTCTATCCAAGTCACTAAGCGCCACGATGCCCATCTTGGAGCGATGAACAATTTGTGATCACACATCGCCTACTACATCAACCCACGGTGCATCAACTGGAAGATCTGCAAGGGGAACCCCTGAAAAGGACATTTTACGATGTGAAGTTGCAGCCCGTGGTGAAATCTACAAGACCGTTAAGACGTGGAACGCATCCTGAAGACTGAATGACGCAGAGGCAATATGTGAGGTAGCAAAGCTGGCCAAGTTCGTTTAATTTTTGGGTCTTCTCACACCAGATGAAACGGACATAAAGCACGATTCCAACCGAGTTGAGTTCAGTCTACGCTCGGACTTGGAAAAAGGGCAACTGCCACTGCACTCCCGGAAAAGGTCAAGTGGGTGCTGTGATCATGGTCTTAGTCCTCCTGGGAATGTTTTATGGGGGTGTTTTCTATGACGTGGCGACCAGCATCTCTCTCCGCCTGGCAATCTCGGGACCGACAGGTCCGGCAAAAAGGCATTTCATCCATAAGCTCATTCAACACGTGAGCAGCACTTTGTGATAAAAGCATGAAACTTTGCATAGTGACAGAGAAACACATATTATTCATTTTTAGAGGGGGAGTCCGGCTTGAAAATCCGTAGTTGGCCGCCATCTTGGATTTCAAAATGGCCGCCATTAGAAACCATCAAATTCGCAAATCGGCACTTCTAAGACACACAGAAGGTTGATTTAAACGGGTATCCCCACATTTGCGTACCCAAGGAAGTTGATCACACCACTTTTGCTCCACCAGAACGGATGGATTGTAAGATGGCGGCCATTTTTTTTCAAAATGGCTGTCGAGAATCATTTATTTCGACGGTTATGTGACGTAGGTGAATCGATAGACAAAAATCTACTTTTGGGTGACTTAAAATGACTTTGGGAACATTAGACACTCATTCATGTAGTTGATACCTACAATATACAAAATTAGTCATATTTTAGAGAGAAATTCCAGCACAATGTGGGTTAACCTTGCTGCATCTACAGTTTATCATGCAGCAACATCAGCTACTACTGATAGAATGCGCTGGCTTCTGAAAATGAACACCAAACTGGCTGTCATTCATCTTTGGTATAAGTTCCCTATTCAAACTTACTTAGAGAAGCTTCTCCTGAAGAACGGAGAAGAAACCAAGTTCAAATGGGACGGGACTGAACGGCGGGTCTCTATACGCACTCCCTTCGGTTGGGCATGTTGGGAGCTCTTTCAGACCTCTACAAACATCAATAGTCCCATTTCTACTTGTATGCTCAAACAGTAAAACAGTATAACCTCGTAAACAATAGCATTCTTCAACGAGGTCGACCCTGGCTCAACCTTCAACAACTCGCGGCACAGGTTAGTTGAGTCAGTTGAGTATGATTACGTCATATACATGTACATACGTTCCTTGGCGAGGTTTTAATGGTTAAAAATCCCTGTTAGTACACCATCTTGGATATCAAGCTTTTCGCCATCAGCAAACATTGAAGCCTAAAATGGATATCTGATACAAGGCTGGCTCACACATTGCTTTGGCCGAGGAAACTGGTTAAGGGACTTCTGTGTGGAACACTGCCCAGTCGAAGACGACCACCATTATCATACACATTGATACTAAAATACTAACAAAAAACTAAATCCCTTCAGTCTTCTCCAAGATATAGCCAGTGGATGTGGCATAATCAATATCAGTGCCGTGTCTGGTCTTGGTAGGCGATGTCCTCGAAATATTTTCCCTACACTTGGAGCTAAACGGCTGAAACTTACGACAATATGTATGGGTTAAGCTCTTTCCTTAACCTTGCCTTTCAAGATCAGATAACTATGATGGAGTTTTTGAGATCCCGCCATGTATCATGGTTAAGCTTTTCCGTGATATCTTGCAAACCTATAGTATTATGCAAGCATGTCCAAAATTTTCTCAATAGGATATGCCACTAGTCAGAGAGTTTTAGTCGCAAACTTTTGGAAAGTTCAACCTCGATGAACTGGTTTTGCCATGCATGTCAGTTGACTGTGCTACCATTGCTCCATCGTTGAAGGAGCTCCATTACCAGATTCATATTTATCAGTTACTCCGGAAATGGAATAAGCTCATATCAGTAATCCATGTTATATTTGTTGACCACAATTTCTCTAATGATCGAATTCAGTTGTATGATAGAGATGGTTATTCATAATGTTGTGGACAAAGTGTCAGTTTGAAGCATTGAATGGGGATGCGGCTGGTTCCCGGATTGTGCCTATCCTGCCAGCCGAGTCGCCAAAAGTGTGATTGAAATCCAACGTTCCAGTACTGGCATACAAAACTGCAAGTTGAACTACTAGTTCTGGTATTTGCTTCCTAAGTCTTAAACCTGCTTGAATTAAATGCCTTTTATCTCCGATTAAATGCACAATCAAACGTAGAAAAACGGAAGTTAAAAGAAAAAATCAACTCCCCTAGGAGTTGTCTGCCCCTAGGAGAGCTCTCCTACCCAATCCAGCGTGGTTACTATAAAGGTCATTGTAAGCCTTATTCCAATCCTCTTTCTCCTGTTTGCTCGAGCAGTGCACATCTAGGGAAGTATTCAGAGTCAATTTTACAACATTGGTGGTTGTCTCGCTGGTATATCCTTTATCAAGTGTTGAGTTTGTTGTATTATTCGGAACTTACTTACTGTATTATTATGTCGGAAGTTCCGTCTTTTATTCCGTGTCGTACGTGCGGGAAAAATTTGTTCCCTTTTGGACGCTCACACGGCTTGCTTTTCATGTAAAGATTTGTGTTATTGTGCGTCCACGTGCGCGGAATATGTATTATGGGTTCCGACGGCTTGGAAGATTTATGCCCAGGGCCGTCGTGCTTTGCTTTTATATGCTTGGAGGACCCGTCTATTTCGGAGATCGACAGACGGGTCTTAGAAATTTCTTTGGTCAATGTGTGAAGTGTTATTAGGATCTTGACCGAGCTGGTCAAGACCCAGTTTCTCTCACGTCGGTATGTATTCCATACTATCATACACGAAGATAATTCTAGGTTGCTAGACAGTTTGACCCGGTCCGGAGTTTCATTGTCTAGGTTGATCCAAAACCCGTTTCCTTTGTTACGCTCAACAAAGACCAGGTCGGTCTTGCCCTGGCCATTCCATTGTCTCCTTCAGACAAAAGAATTCTTTACCAGGTTATTTCACCTGTCTATCGGTACCACATATCTCTTCCAAAAAGAGAAAGCTAATAAACAACGTGGACATAGTTTATTTAATTCCGTGCCCGATCTATTTGGGGGCGAATGTTGGATTTTGAGTCGGCCACGTGTTTAGTGTCTTTGGACGTACGTCGCTAAATACTTGGGGCGGAGATTTTAAATTCTCTTGAAATGATCGTCTGACGATGTTCTTCTAAAAGTCTTTATGAAATCTCATGTTTAACAAATAACACAGTCCTGCATTAGGCCAGTGTGTAGTCCATATTACGTCTTCACACAAACTTTGAGTTACGACCCGGTGTGTTTGAGGTAGGCTTTTATTAGCTTCCAACATTCCGTTTTCTTCGGTCAGTATGGAGCCTACTGTGTTGTACTTTAAACGAACACGTTTTTTGTTTCGTTGTTTCATGATTTTATCCACTGAATTGTTGTATAAATTACCAGGATTGTGAGAACTATCCTCGTTTGACGCGGGAGGTTCGGTTTTCTCCGCCGGGGAAATCCGAGTCTTTATAAGCAGTCCGTCAAGGTTTCATGTTGTTGTTGTATGTTTTGTTCGGACTTTGATTGTTCTCTCCTGCATCCATTCAATTCTGTGGCATACCAAGAAGGTAATCGCTTGTTATATCAAGTATTATTATGTGATTTTGATATCCTGTCTTCAAGAGAGATCTTACGGAGGTTTTATTCTGCCTCTCATGTTTACGTGTTTGTTGTTTTTGTGTACGTAACCACATCTCAACCCTATGTAAACGATGTTATAATAATAGCATAAATGGATGTTACGGGACTTCAATGCTACGACTGTTTATTGCATTTTAATGAGCGTCTTTGCTGATCTCTTTATGTGATGAAGGGTGTGTCGATCAACAAAGGGATCACGTGTTGGTTATCGTGAGTAAGTAATTCTATTACCCACTGTTTATTGTGATTCTGTGCTATGCTTTGATACACAATTTTGTTTTATACATGTGATTTGTTTTGTTTCTCACCAAGCTGTTCCATCTGTATACTGTGTTACGCTTATAATTCAGATGGACTTATGCACCAATTTTATTTTCTTCCCTATGAGAAAATTTAAAATTTAACTAGCGTGAGTGGGAATCTATTGGTCCGGCCAAGGTTAAGCCTATTGACACGTAAGTCGTGAAGTCTTCTATGGTTTCTTTCTACCAAGTTTGTATTACCAGTACAGTCTACTAGAGCATCAAACTGCTCTTTAGTAATGTTCTTACTGTTCTTCCGCTTCTCGACAAATTTGTTCGTGTTAGGTCATTTCAAATTCAAAATTTTTGAATAACCTCCTGCCGGCGAGACACCTTAAATGTTTTTCCTCTCTTCGGGAATTTAAAAATCCTTTAAGGATTTGTTTTGGTTTCCTGGAAAAATCTTTGTTCTGGATGTCGATTGTGTGACTTTTTGGTTATTGATAGTAACATTCTTGTAAATGTTTAATATTCTCTCCATATAAAACTCCAGTACTGAATTTCATGTACAGGAGACAAATTACATCGGGAGAGGTCATAATGTAACCATATTCATTGACACATTATTTCATGTTCACTGACACAAAGATCCATAATCCCATTTATCTCGTTGAGCTTACATTTGGTGATTAACGCTACAAACATTTAATATGTTCATCTCTACTGCGTTTAAAGAGAAGGAAAATTTATTACATTCGACTTCGGGGTTACTGTTTGCAACGCCCTTCGGTTACGTCGTGTACTTTTATAAGTTTGTATCCTGCTCCAGTTTGAGCATGTATATACATTAAGTTGTTGTGAATTGGGAAATCACTACGTTGTTTATCATATACAACGTTTCTCGCATTTTTCACATTACGCTTTCCTATTACACCTTTGACGGCAGGTTCATTACGCCGTCATGTGTCTCTCATACACCTGTGCGTCGTTCTATTACATCGGTTAGACGTTTCCGGTACGCCATAACGCCGTTTGTCACGTCATTTCTTCATTTGCGAGATGCATATTTTATATCCATTCATCGGCACCCCTTTGATTCTTCATCGTCGGTCATCGGCGGGAGGGGAAGTCCGTTCGTTTGGCGTCATCTTTCCACTTGTATCAATTCTTCTCGGATTTTTCTGTATCTGTTCTCTTATGAATATGACTATATGCAGGCGCTTTCAAAAACCGATCCATTCAAAGCCCGTTCCTTCTCATTCACCAAACGCTATATAGACGATCTTCTCGCTGTGGATAATCGCTATATAAATGACGCAGTGAAGGATATATATCCACCTTCACTGGATTTGAAGGAAACTACAGATAGCCCTACAGGCACATCTTATTTAGATCTCTATCTCTATAAAAATGAAGCGGGCATTCTCTCTCGTCGACTTTATTACAAAAGAGATGATTACAATTTCGACATCGTAAACTATCCCTTTCTGGATAGTAATATTCCAGTGGGACCTGCATATGGCGTGTACATATCTCGCTTAGTAGCATTTGCTAGATCCTGTGTTAAATGTGATGATTTTAATCAACGTCACAAAACACTGTTGCAGAAACTTATAAAACAGGGCTATTCTACCAAGCGCCTCCACTCAAAGTTTCTCAAATTTGGCGATACATATCGCATGCTGATAGCAAAATACGAACGTAGCGTGCAAGATCTATGGGGCTACGTTTCGTTACATGTGTCTAATTCCGCTTAACCCGGGGCTAGGGGCCGTATGAGCCCATGTACTTCAAGATCCTCATGGTACTCATATGAACAGTCACAATCAAAGCGTGACTGAGGTATATCATTTTTAGATGACGACTCTATAACGAATATTATGGATTAAGAATACTGATCAGCGATACGGATTTGATATTTTGGAACATCATGATGTCTTGCCGGCATCATTGAAAGCTGTTGACCGCTTCTCTCTTGCAGGAAACAAGCCTATGTTTATGTATACTTTTGTCTTTTGAATTTGGTGCTAATACTGTTATATGGAAATGGAATAGGTCTTTGGATTATGGACGCGGATATTCTCTAATGGACGACGGCTGGATTATGAATGACGGACTAGACGCTTGTAATTTCACATTGTGATTTACTTAGGTTCGTCGTTACTCTACGAAGAGAGTCCTGTCCAGACCTTGTTGTTTCCAGTCTGGAGTTCAGAATATCAAAATTGTATTACAATCAGCAGTATTTGATCAAATACTGTTATATGGAATAGGTCTTTGGTTATGGACGTGGATATTCTCTGAGGACGACGGCGGGAATGTGAATGACGGACTAGTCACCTTTAATTGAATTCAGCACAGTGTTGTTTTAACAATGAACCATGTTGACTTTAACACACAAACATTGTGTTGAGATCCATTTACCTTAGGATTGTGCTTAACAACACAATGTTTTCGTGGTGTACTTGGACAGTTTTTCCGGCTTTCTCCATCAAGTACTTTATTCCTGTATAGACCATTACACCAATGGTTAGTCTTTGACTTTATGGTTCTGTCATCAACCTTAAGGTTGTTTATTGTATGTAGGACCTTACTTGCTACGTTCCTATATTGGTCCTGGTGCCGAGGACGTGATACCGTCCCCGATTCTATTTCCCTCGCATTGACTTCCTTCTTCACCTTCACCAGGATAGGGAGTTTCATTTTAGCACCATGGAGGGCTATCGATCTGCTCTGGCTAGCGTGTTACGTCTTACCTTTGGTACCGACTTGAGCCTTAACGATTATATCTCTGCGCTTATTCGCGCCTTCGCATTACAGTCGCGTTGTACTCGCCAACTGTTACCGAAATAGGATAGCGGTGGGGTTCTGTGTGACCTGATTTACCATCTTGTGAACCCTTAGAGTCTGCGTCTATAAAGCTGTGTCTTATGACACGGCCTTTGTGGTGGCGTTTGCTTTGACGTCCAGAGTGTCTCATCTTTATGCTCTTGAAAGATCTTCTATGACCTGGACAGCGGATTGGTCTTGCATTCTTTTCGGCCCATTCCTGAATTTATTGCCAAAAATGAGTCTGTTCGTTCAGGTCCGTGCGCTCAACGTCATACTCCATTCCTGCGTTGTCAGACTTTGTACATGGCCTCGGGGTCGATCTTCTGCCAGATCCTGTTTGTGCCTTCCGTCACTATCTTACTCGTACCGATTTCGTCGGCTACGGTTATCATATCCCTTCGCCGGTCAGCAAGGCTTGATATTTAAAAAAAGCCGCGTAGTTGTAGAAGACCATAAAATAGTCTTATCAATTGCCAGAAGGTAGATGTACTATTGACGCCCCCACTACTGGCTTCCACTTCTATGTGTTTCGTACCATCGCTACACATGGTCTGTATGGAGGAACTTGTCCCTTCATGATATTGTCCAGTTCTTGTATCTGGACTGCAAATTTCACGTTCACAAATTTCTATCTGTGTGATATGTCAGTGCAGTCAGATAGTGTGACCACGCTTAGGCCACTAAGGGCTACCTAGCACGTGGTTAGTTCTTTCAAGAAGAGACGGGGGGGGCAGAATTTGTCACCATTGCAGCAAGGCAGCCATCTTGCTCCAGGGAAGCTAGCTCAAATGGTAGAGCGCTCGCTTTGCAGGCGAGAGGTACCGGAATCGATTCCCGGGTTCTCCAAGTCAACAATTGTCTCAAGTATGTTTCAATTTTAAAACTTCATCATGATCGTCTTTGAAGGAAGGAATAAGTCGGATAGACGACCATGGACTCTCTAATCATCAATCTAAGTGGTCTGACACTTTGAGAGTTTTAATCTTTGCCTTAACTACGGTTTTGCTTGTGTCTTTCAGCTTGAAACTGACTTTCTTCTGGATGATCTCAGCTGTGTATCCTACGCTCATCTCACAAGACAAGTTGGACGTAAGTCATTGGTGGATTGAGAATGGCGTGGCTTGGCGCTCTCTAAGACCAAGAAGACCTAACAACCCGAGTGGTAGAGGATCCTGACATCTTGGTAGAGTTTACAAATCACACCACGAGCACAGCTACATGGATGGAGGCACTCAAGAATAAGTATATTCTGTATCATATCCATGATTTACCCTTTTAAGGGAAGACACTCAAAAGATAAGTTAGATTAGTATCTTCTATTACTACTCCATATTACCCTCGGCTTTTCCGGCCAGGTTTCTTTTGTTGAGATTTATGGAAGAACCTGCCCCTCCTTGACATTGTCCAGTCTTGTCTGGACGGCGAACTCCACGTTCACCAATTTCTATCTGAGAGATATCAGTCCAGTCGGATAGGATGACCACGCTTGGGCCGCGTATAGATGCCCAGCACGTGGTCATCTAAATTTTAAAAAAAAGGGGGGGGGGCGGCATTTTGTATCATCGCAGCAAATCTGCAAATTGCTGTATCATCTCATCTCATTCATACTATTGGTCCACATTTGATTGATCACATATTGAAGGAAGAAATAAGTCAGATGGACGACCTTGGATCCTCTAAGAGATGTCGGACACTAATTCATTACTCTAAGATGCCTGACTCCATGGTGAGTGTGATCTTTACCTTAATTGCGGTTTTGATTGTGTCTTACAGGTTGAATCTGACTTCCTTCTCATGATCTCAGCTGCGTCATCTACGATCAACTCCCAAGAAGCAAGTTGGACGTAGACGTTTGTGGACTGAGAGTGGTGTGGCTTGGCGACCTCTAGGCACGGCCTGTTTATTTGCTTCACCCGGACTTAGGAACAGCCAAGATTTTGCATACAGAAAGCCTTACCAAGTAGACCCCTTAATCTTTCGTAGCGGGGGTCCCTCTTCTTGGTATAGATGGCTTCCCGAGTAGACCCTACTTTTTCCTTTGTGGCAGGGGTCCCTCTTCTCGGTTGAAATTAATTCCACACCACAAGCACAGCTACATGGATGTAGCAATCAAGATAAGTACAACTGTATCTTATTCACATTTTAACCTTTTCGTCCTTGACCAGGTTTAAAATTGTTGATTGATTGATTGCTTCATGCTAATACATACCATGTTTTTCTGTGACATTCCAGCGGTTACTTAGCCTACTTTTGGAACTACTTCAAGACCGAGGTTC